>JASANU010000823.1:0-70631 GCA_030849675.1 Trypanosoma platydactyli | reverse complement strand
ACGCAGCGCCTGCGCCATTTTCTGTGCACGATCATTCATGAGTTCCTGAAACGTTTTGTCGTTTTGTGGCTTTTGTGCTGTGTAGGTGTTTTGCTTTCGTTGAATCTGACGTATTGTATCATCATCCTCCAGGAAAAGTGTGGTTATTGGTATTTCGCTGTACTGTGCCTCAAGAAAGGGGTATTGTATTTGCTTTTGATGTTGTACCCTTTTGTTGTGTATGTTTTGAAGATGAATATCGTGTTTGATCTGATGTTTTCTTTTTTCGATTTGTGTGGCAATTCTTTTAAGAAGTGCCTCTTTTCTTGGATTGTTCTCGGAATTTACAAAATTGTGTTCCGCGATTAATTCCTTGATATACCGATCATCCTCAATGTCCTCCTCTTTCTCCTCTTCTAGACGGCCAATCAGAGTTTTTTCAGTTTTCTGCACTATATGGCTGCGTGATTTTTCATATTCACTTTGTGCAGTGATTATCTGTCTTCTGTGCTCATCCGCTTGCTTACTCATTTCCCCCTCCAACTCATGAAGCTTTTCGGCATTTTTATTAACATCATGCATGAGCTCTTCTTGTTGGTCCACCAGTTTAGCGATGGCGGGGTTTTCCAATATTCCTGGGTCGATGTTGCGGCCGAGCATTGGGTATCTTTTGCGCAGCTTATCTACCTCGCGCACCTTCGACGCGCGATCTTCGCGACTGTCCATGAGGGTTCGCTTCGCATTCTCCAGCAAAACAGGAGAAAAGTTTGAACTGACGTCATCAATTTCTTGAAACTCCCTCCGGTCCTGAAGGTGGCGAATATCCTCCAACGACAGCGGCTGCAAAGCATCAAAGGTTTGTTCAATAAGGCCTGTTTTTTCAATTTCTTCCAATGCAAGTTCATCGGCTCTGCAAGCTAAAACGTACCGTATTTCAGCTGCTGTTTCCTCATCCACAGAAGGGGAGCTTATAATTTCTTCGTACTCTCTCAACTTTTCATTGAACAACGCATCAGTCTGTAGCGGCAAGTACCGTAGAGGAAAGCACTTACGTGTTGTGTACACAAGATACGGGTGCTGTGCGAGTACGGAATAATCACTGTCAGCCAGTTGTGCATTGTTCAGATTGTAATATACTGCAAGTTCCACCGCCCTACGTCGGAGCACGACCTCCATTCCACTCACACCATTCGTTTGAGAAGAAATAAATAATTCGTCCTCGGACAACGCAAGGTCGCCAAGGCGAACACCAAGCACACGTCTCGGAAGAAAAGGGTACTGGTTGTGCATCGCCTCCGTTGCCGCCGCACTCTTCTCGGCAAGCCCCACAACCAGTTCAGTCATCTTCTCTTCCGTTGCACGGATCGCCTCTGCATTGTGTGATGGATCCCGGTGCAGCTTGTCTAGCTCGTTCGACAGCGCCCGGAACTCCGGTCGATGTACCGGCCGCACATCACCAAGTGAGATGCCGGGCGCCAGCTCCTCCGGAAGAAACGAGTAACGTTCACGGAGGTCCTCTTCTTCGATAGAATCACGCCAGTCAGAGATGTATATTTCACGGGCGGTAGCGATTGCAAGGTTCAGCATCTCTTTTTCCAGTCTCTGGCAGCGCAGTGCAGAATCTTGATCACCTGTGGCGCGTAGTCGAGAATAATACTCGGACTTCTGCATAAATGTTTCATTTTCTTCCAAACGAATCCTTGACGTCTCCACACCTTCTAATTTTATTGGGATGAATGGATAACGTCTACTGTGCTCCTCAGACTGTTGGAGACGAAGCGATGCGATTCGTTCTACTTGCTTCTCAGCTTTTTTGTTGACGCGTTCAATGTCCCCGGGTGTTGTGTTGATTGAAGCAAGAAGCGCACGACGCTCCTTTACAATGGACATAAACTCATCGTCTGCCTCAAGGTCAAGTACATCCAATGTGTAGCCGTGATAGCGGTGTCCGATGAATGAATATCTTGCTTCGAGACGCATTCGCCGCCGAGAGATGTTGCCGTTTTTCTTGCGCATGCAGATATTCATCTGCATGATACGATGCTCCATCCGACGAGTCAGAATCAGTACTTGTGGGGATTGTTCCATGTGTTCTACTTTTTCGATGTTCCTTTGTTGCCAGAGGTGCATATAGTAGTCGTCACGCACCTTGGATATGCTTTCAAGCGCGATAACCCGTGAGGTGACGGTGTCAATGTCATAGTACCACTTCTTTAACTCCTTCTCATCTCGATGACGCGCCGCAATCGTCTTGACCGCTGCATTCAATTCAGCCTGCAGGCGGTTGTCAGAAGTTTTATCTTGCAGCTCCGCAGCAATACTTAAAAATGTTGGCTCGTCATACAACATCAGCGTTGAGAGTCGCTGATGATGTGGCATTTCCGCAAGAAAAGGGAATTTTTGGTGCAGCTCCTCATCGTCCACAGCGAGGCATGATCGAGAGAGATAGGTGCGTTCCCATGCGGATGTAAGTTTGTTGCGAATGAGGGCATCAAGAGCGTCAGCGGAGGCATTACCCTTAAAATCAATCGACCGGCGCACGTGTAGCAAGTCAAGTAGATGGGTGTCTTCATAGAGTTTCTTTGCAGGAACAGTATAAACCTTCGATGACGGCAGCCACTGTACAAGTTCAGTGCGCCATTCAAAGATTTCTCTCTCCAGCTCCTCGACGCGAGAAGCTAAACTGCTTTGCAGGGCCAGAATCTGCGGGGCGGGTGCCTGTGAGTTCACACACGTCTGCAACTGATCGGACAGCAAATTAAATTTTTCATCCTCCAGAACATACAGCCATGGAATGGGAAGCATTAGATTCACGTAATCTCCATGTATGTCTTCAAACACCTGCTCTTGACGCTCCATGTACGCCCGCCGGGAAGCCGTGTCTCCTGCAATTTTTATGAGGTATTGGGATATGTCTTGCTTCAGAATTCTTTTTTCGGCATCATCGGTGCTGCGTTGCAGCCTTTGGGTGAGATCTGTAAATATGCTGTCATCATCCAATCGTAGGCTTGAGGTGAGAACTCCCTGAATGCTCGCAGGCAAAAAAGGATACTGCTTCAGAACATTGCCCTCCTGCAGAAAACGATTCGATTCCCACACGCACTCTTTCATCCTCCGTTCCAGTTCCCTCGCTTCAGGTGCGTTGTCTGCCATTCGTGCACGCTGATGGGCCAAGGCAACAAAAATTTCATCCTCAAGTGGTTGTAAATCAAGAAAGGGAAAATCCTCCAAGCGGGTGGCAAGAAATGGGTAACGTCGCAGGATTCCTCGCCGTATCATTGGCTGCTCAGCAAGGCACTGCTGAAGATGGGCAATGTTCTCAAGGCATGCAATATACTCTTTATCATCACGTGGTACGCCCGCCTCCGCAAAGGCAATTTCCGCTTTTCTCAATGACTCTTGCGCGTCGTTCAGACGATTTAGCGCAATCTCAATCTCAGCCTTGTTGCTCTGGATAACGGCGTACTCCTTGGCCGAGACTCCGAAAAGTTCGCCGGCCTTTTCAGCCGCTTCTCGTATCAGTGTCAGAGAATGCCCAGCGTACTTATCCTGATCCCAGGAGCTGTAAATTTGTGCGGTGTCCATTAGAAGAGCTGGCAACTCAAGAGAAGCGGTCGGATTCTTCTTCATGATCGTAATAGCGGTTAGAAGAACCTGAATTGCTTCCTCATGGCGCCCCTCGGTTTCAAGCTGGAGACCTAAATCCCATAGAAAGGGTACAAAGAAGTCAGACGCCCAGCCGATGGTGCTCAACTCGATGGAGTCATTTACAAGCTCTTTTGTGTTTACAGAACAGGAAGGCAGTTGCTTTTTACACTGTAGCAGGCCCTTGTATGGCTGGAGGTGCAGCCATGAACCGTGTTCACTTTTCAGGTACGCCGGGAGCTTCTCAATGGCACTGTAGAACTGTTCTGCAGCCTCCTCCACGCAGTTTCGGTAGGTGACAAGATCGTCCGGTTGATACACCGCTGCCCCACGGAGAATCCAGAAACCGTATTCAATATGACGACGGGCCTGCGTCACTGGGCACGTCAAATCCTCGAACCCTCGAATCACACCAGGAAACAAGCTTCGCCCCTCCGCAATGCAATCCTTATTTGTTGTTGCGAAGCACACCTCACATACACCTCGCCGTGAGTAGAGAGAACCGATGTCATCATCGCCATGCTCATCCCGTCGGGCTATAGCAATCTTATGCACTAAGTCTAGCGCTTTGTCGTAGCGTTCCTCCCAGCACGCTACTTTACACTGTATTGGCAGACAGAACGAGTACCGATGGCTGTTCTGCGTGGCAATAGTGTGATACTGTTCAGCCAGGCTACAGACATGTTGTGGGTCTATCAAAGCTGGGAGAACACGCGCATTTACATTGACATGCCACTGCATCCCTGGCTGCCCCCCCGGTATTTTCTCTATTGTAACCGCAAGTAGTGTGCAAACACGTGCCACAATATCCGTCTTGCGCACTCCACGTATTTCTGTAAGGTCCCTGATGATATCATCATCCTCGTCCACAATGCCGTACTTTTTCGCCACAACCTCTAAGAACCGACTCTGAAATACGTCAACACTTGTGAATGCCTCACCCATGTGCTTGGAGAGGGTTTCTTTTAGCGCATCATCATCATACGAAATTCGCTTGCTTTGCACCTCCAAATAAAACTCCTGCTTCACTGAGCGAGCGATCATTTCCACAGACAATAACTCCCTTATTTTCTCAACAGTCATAACATCAAACTGGCCTGCACTCTCAATTTTGCGAAACACCTGCTTCAATAAGCACATGTTAATGCCAAATGAGTGTAAGATATCACACACACTCTTGAGGCACTCGGCAACAGGGCGGGACCCGCTGTCCATACAGGCCCGCACAATAATGCCTAATACATCAATTTTTTCAAGAACCCCTAGCGTGTCTTCATGTCTGTCACTCACATTGGCACAGAGACGAAGCATCTCTTCACGCTTCATGATGGTGTCATCAACAAATAGTGGTGTCAAAGTCGAATTTGAGTTAGTCAGGTAGAAGCGGCCATCCAGTCCTTCATACACTTCAAGTGTGCCGTCAGGAAATGGAATATTAAGTGCCTCCGCCATGTGCAGAACCTCCGCCTCCACCTCCCGATTGTTTATGGAATCTGCTCCGTAAAGTCCAGTTGGGTGCTGCGGCATGGGAATGAGTGCCTGCGCCAGGACCGGCATTCCCCGGTAGAAAAGCATACATGAGAGCGGCACTGTTAGGAGGCGGGTACGACTCTGCAGCACCCCACGGAGCGACGCCACGTAGTTGCGTCCGGAACGGCTGTCAGGGAGCACACGAAAGAAAATGTTATGAACGCGGTAACAGTGAAGGAATTTTGGCAACTCCCGTGGCCCATCGTCGTCTAGCGTTACGATTTGTTTTACCGTGTGAGCTGCCTCTGCCAAAAACGCATCTTCAACTCGGCGAAGAGCCTCCATGCGGGCCTTTGCCTGACTAAGGGTATTGTCCTCCATCTCCCAGGCCAACTGAAACTCCGCGTTCCAGTCTCTTCCGTTTCGTGTGATGTCAGTACAAGATGCCAGAAAGGCTTTTGGTGCGGTTTGCTGCATGGGGAACGAAGCTGACTTTCGGATAGAAAGACGGTGTCGAGTTGCTTCCACCATGGAGAAACCTTTCCCGGATGAAAACCTCTGAGAACCGCTGCTTGCCCTTGACTGTGGTGAGTGCGAGCCTAGCGACACTGTTCGGGAGACATCAAACTCAGGCGCGAAATTGACATTAGCCCGTTTCTCCCGCGGATGTGTTTCAGAGAAAATCGAAGGACGCGTTTCCATTGCACCAACGAAAGCGACTCAGCGGTATTTACTCTTTGTTTTTTCTTCTTCTTTTTTCGTACTTTTTTTGTTGGGGAAAGGGAATACTGGATATTTTTTTTTCCTCTTGTGATTAGTTTTACCTTTCGTCGTTTTTTTTATGAATTGAATCCGGGAGAACCGTCCAATTCCTACTAAAAACAACTAAAAAAGTGAGAAGACTATAAGCAGAATGTGGGAATGGAAGTGAACTGCTCTCGCCGCATAGCGGTAGTGGTGAACAAGACACAAAACTACTGCAGAAAAACTGCAGTTCGCCTATGCGGAATTCTCTGCAGAAGCGGACCACACGATGGACGCTTTGCTTTACACCGTCCACGTCGGTTCTTCTTTCCCATTACCGCCCCTCGATTTGGGTTGTTCTTTACTCATTCTTGCATTGCCATTGATTTACGCCAGTCACTCAGAAGCATAGGCAATCTGCTAACCCGTATTCTTCTTCTCTCGCTCACTGTATATATGGACACGAAATAAAACGTGCACAAGAGAGATGCTTAGGGGGGGGGGGGGAGATAAGTGAAACGATGCACCGACACACACACACGTGTGTGGGTGTGATAATGTGAAATTTACAGGCAGGAAAAGAGCTGCAATCGCCGAAACGGAAAAAAAAAAGGAGGAAACTAAAGAAAACACGCAAACAAAAAAAAGAGTAGTGGGGTTAAAACAAATGTCATGGGCAGAGAACATAAGATAATAATAAGACAAAAGAACAGCAACCAAAAAAAAAAGTCTCTCTACCTCTGATAGAACGAATGAAAGGGGAGGGGGGAAGAAGCAACAAATGGTATATATATATATAATGAATACACTCGACGTCCGTATGCAAGCGCAGGTGTTACTCTCACTACGGTGAATTACCACTACAAAGTTCGTTTGGGGGAAATGGGGGCAGATCGCTTCGAGTATCCCCCAGTGTGGCGAGGAGAAAATCGCAGTATGTGCTGTACTTTTTCGGGTTCCACGCGCGGTATACGTTGATCAGGTCCTGCATCAGTGCAGAAAGATCCAACTCGGTGCGCGGGGCCTTCTTGCACATAGAGACCGCTGCAAAAAGTGTTGTTGACGCCACCTCGTATTCCCCGTCCAACCGAAGCTCCATTCCAAGCTCCCAGAGGTACTGCACGTAGTAGTCTGTAGGAGTCAGAATGCTTGCAAGCTCCGTCGCGTCCCTCGCAACGTTCACCACGTTTACCGACAGCTTTGGCCTCAGCGCTTGCTTGCAACGGAGCAATCCCAAAAAGGGTTGTATATACAACCACACCCCACAATCGCTACGCAGTTCAGCAGGGGCGAGGCGCACAGCCATTTTGAAATGTTGCAACGCTTCTTCTCCCATCTCAACGATCCCAGAAGAGCCCAACAGCCAACAACCCGCCTCCAAATAGAGCCTCATTTGAGAAAGATGACCTGATGTAGCGCAAAAACCTTCTATAATATCCTCAAGCACCCTGCGACCCTCCTTGATGAGTTTCACTGTTCTCCCGCTGAAGAGCAACCGGCACACATCGCGCATGGCATAGAGGTAAGGGAGGCTTAACTGACCATGCCGAGTCTTTTTTGCGGCAGCGACCCAGCGTGCGCAGCGAATCGCCCTTTCGAGGCGCCCCTTCCAGTGTGCCACCTTCACCTGCAGCGGCAAACACAATCCACATACGTGGCCTTTCATGGTCGTTGACACTTTGAACTGAGCAGCAAGTTCGACAAGCACCTGAGCATCGACCATCAGAGGCACAACCCGCGACTGAACCGTTAGCAACCAGACAATCTTCTCCACAGAAGACGCAGCGTGTGTATGAAGACGAACGCCAATATGGGTTAAAAAACGCGCAATAATATCCCGTCTTCTCGAAATGCGTGTGGCTTTGATAAGATCGATAATATCACTATCCTCAGGGGAGAGTTTGTACTTGCGCATGAGGACGGGCAAAAAATCCTCTTCGAAACTATAATCATCCAAACCAGAGCCAACGCAATGCAATACACAACTCTGAAGCCTTGCGTCATCACGTGCCATTCGTGTCGCCTGGACCCGCAGACAAAATACATGCTTCATGGATCGCGTAATCATCTCGATCGCGATGCACTCCCCCAGCGCTTTCGCATGGGAGGGCCGGTGTACAACAAGGCTCCGAAATACCTGCTTTAAAAGGCACAAATTCACACCGTGTAAATGCAACGTCTCGCAAAGATGTGCAGGCACAATCCCACGTGCAGGTTTTTTTAGTTTAGATAACGCGTCAAGAAAAAAAGAAGAATGCAGCACATCAAATATATCTCCCGCCCTTTTCTTCATGAGCGCGCACATGAACGGCATATCCTGACGCCTGAGGGCACCATCGCTAATGCAGCACGTTGTCACATTTGTCGATATGCAATAGAGCCTCATATCAAGGCCAGCATAGACATCACATATAAGTTGCTCTGGGGGTGAAATGCCAAGTGCCTCCGCCATGTGCAGAACCTCCGCCTCCACCTCCCGATTGTTTATGGAATCTGCTCCGTAAAGTCCAGTTGGGTGCTGCGGCATGGGAATGAGTGCCTGCGCCAGGACCGGCATTCCCCGGTAGAAAAGCATACATGAGAGCGGCACTGTTAGGAGGCGGGTACGACTCTGCAGCACCCCACGGAGCGACGCCACGTAGTTGCGTCCGGAACGGCTGTCAGGGAGCACACGAAAGAAAATGTTATGAACGCGGTAACAGTGAAGGAATTTTGGCAACTCCCGTGGCCCATCGTCGTCTAGCGTTACGATTTGTTTTACCGTGTGAGCTGCCTCTGCCAAAAACGCATCTTCAACTCGGCGAAGAGCCTCCATGCGGGCCTTTGCCTGACTAAGGGTATTGTCCTCCATCTCCCAGGCCAACTGAAACTCCGCGTTCCAGTTTGGGAACGAAGGGGAAAATTTTGCGCACGCAAATACGAATGCACGGTGCATTCTCCGGCTTTCCCAACTGTCACGACGCGGAGGGCAGCGAAATTGAACACCCGCCCACTGGCGTTGTATCAGTTGTACGACTATGATGTTTGCGTAAGGCGTTTGTGTAAAGAGGAGGGGTGGTCGAGATGAAGAAACAGCAACGTAAAGGAGGCAGAAATATCAGATATTTCAGCGACATAAAAGATCCCTTCACGCACGCATCGCATAAACCACAAGTGTTGCATCTACTGTAATGCAGCACACCACCCAAACATCTCCTCAGATACAGAAAAATAGAGCATATGTACGCAAGCCACCACTACCATAACACAACGTACACAAAACTCAAAATAAATTCTGCCGATCACCCCCCGCACAAAGTGGCTATACACCATTCCTCTTTGGTGGGCATAAAGAAGACATACATATATATATGTATAGAGAGAGAGAGGGGGGAAGGGTTGCGATTTTCATTCGGTGCGATGAACTTCGAGTGGCAGTTTCCTTCTCCGCCCCAAAGAGAGAAACTCATTTTATTTCCTCCATTGTAGTTCAAAGACGCGCACTGCAACAGTCAAACAGCTCACGGTTTATGGCCTTCTACACCCCACGCTGCATGTGTGAAAGTGCAGAGTCATCCGTCCAACAAATCGTCCAATGTCTTTGCAACTCAGGGCTCAGCCGTGGAAGTCATGCCTGATTCCATCCAACATTCACTCATACACACAGAATGTAAAGATGCATCTGCAACAAAACGACCATCCAATGCCTCCTTCTCTTCCCAACTTACCTACGAAACAGTGAAACGATATGGTGCGTATTTTACACGAAAGGCACAGGGGTCGTTTCTCCAGGATTAGTCATCGATAGAAACACATCTGTCAGCACCTCTACGTAGTCGTGGTTTCCCCATACACATACACACAGAAACACACACATATTAGCACCCTAGGTATGCAATATAGTAGTGTTCCACGAACCAGCACCCCAGATGCTTCACAATTCACCCTCCTGAGCTGCCCATTTGGGGAGTGCTGGTTGACGACCACCGCAGGCAACAACAGCCAACAAGAAGGAAATGGGGAGGGTAACAGAGACCATTCATTTTCCTATCACGCTGTCCTGCCCCACCCATGCTCCGGCCCTCCGCATGCATATCCTGTGTAAGCAAAACACTTGGGGATGGCGACACACAACACAGGAAACGAGTGGCCAGATCCCGAGCAAACCTTCAACTCACATGAGGTGCCTTCCCTCATTTAGTATTTTCAAAAAAACGGCTAGTGTGAGAAGAGAAGCAAATAAGAAAAAAAATCGGTTCAGTAAAATTTAAAAAAAGAGAACAGGAAATGCGACTGTGTGAAACGGTGTGGCCACAGCTGGTCCACCTGCAGTTGGGCTATAAATTCGAGAATCAAACCAATGCGACATGCCAAAAGCAGAGAAAGAAAAAGAAAAGAAAAAAAAGTTAAACTCATAATGCCACGTATAAATCACTGTGATTGCTCTTATCTGCTCGTTACGGATGAATCATCCTCGGAGTGTACCAATGGGCCAAAGAAAAAGTCGCGAGAGAGTGTCAACTCCCTCCTGACAATCTCATCGCGATGTATCTGTTCCTCGATGAGAAAATCCTCGATCCTGCGCTGAAAGTTCCTTCGGCGTTTCGTTCGGACCGAGTGATGACGGCCCTTCTTCAGTATTCGCCCAATAGTAACCCCTAGAGCGCGCTTTTTTTGGCGATTCTCGCGCTCGATAACCTTCCGTCGTGCAGCCTCCTCACGAATCACAAGGTACAGAAGCAGCTGCAAGTGGGCCCGCAGCATCTCAGTGCGTATCGTCATTGTCACATTGTTAATTCGCCACAACTTATGACCAATGCGTAGTACGTGATTTTCTCGTATGATGCAGCGGCGACCTAAACGATGCTGCTCCCATAGACCTTGTGTGATTAACGTCATTTGTACATTTTGCTGGAGACACAAAAGTGAGTAACGTATTCCCTCCTCAAAGCGTATTAGCTCTAGGAGAGATGTTTCCACCTTCGTCTCATAAATGCGCACCCTCGCTCCCCGCGTCTCACGATGAATCGTCGCTACCTTTGCGCTGCTGAGTCCTTGCCGCTGTTTAGACTGCAGTGCATAGAAATCCTCATTTTCATCAACGGCGATGAATATGCGAGCCGTGGCCTCCGCAACCACAAGTCGTTTCATGCGCCATTGCAGTCGATGATGCAAAAGGGTGCTATACCACTCCGGATCCTCCTGCTCTAACCGCCTATCGACCACACGCCTCTCCAACCAGCGCCGCACTGCACGCTGAATGCGCAGCGAAGCACCTTGCTGCAGTCGATTTTCAAGGACCTTCATGTTTTTCCACCAGCAGATCATCTCCTGCTGCTCCCGGCCTACATACTTCTGAAGAAGCTGCCTGGCGCTCAACAATGCCTTCTTTGCCGACGGCAGCTTGTTGAGATGGGTGAGGACTGAACCATAATTGTTCAGCATCATGCCAAGTATTAAGGAGTCTGGTTGGGCTGTCTCCACAATGCGAATAGCAGCTGTAAGGAGGGAAGCACTGGCCTCGTAGCTTTCCTGACCACCTCGCTTAAAGAGCAGCTGGCTGTGGTCTAGTAGCGCCTTAGCGTAGCGCAAACTTGAAGCTTCATCGAGTTCCTTTGCCTTCCGCTCCCGCAGAGCAGCGAACTCCTCCGCCAGATGAAGCTCTCCCGAATCAACGCAGTACTGCATCATCGCTGCGCATGCTTCAAAAAGCAGCTCTGTTGGCTCACCATGCGCTGTGGCTTGAAGCGTAAAAGTGATCACAGCACGATTGAGTGGCTTCCCAGCATTGCGAGATGCCATACATAACCAGAGAGCGTTGTCCAGGAGGAGGTAAGTTGCATAATATGAATGAAGGCGTCCAGCCTTTAGTTTTCGGAACTGCTCCATCAGCGGATCAATCGCCAGCGCGTACTCCCCCATGCGTATCAAGGCGCGCCCGTGTAAATATTGCATCGTGCCAGCAAGTTGCATCCAGCCCATTCCTTCCAACACTTCAGCAGAGGTCTGAAACAACTTTGATGTCATGCCTTTTACTTCACCGGCTGCAGCACGACAGTACGCCAGAAAGGCCTGTGCGAGACACTTGTTTGCGTCATGTTGCCATTTCCTAGAGAGGATGAATTGCTCCATCAGAGTCACTGCTTGTGTTTGCTGATTCAAGGCACATAACTGAACAGCCCTCTGGTATGGGGACGAGCTTAGCAACACCGGCAACTCGTCTATGCGGTCCCGCACACACATAAGCAAGCCGATGCCATTGGTCACATACCACATTCCATCCATCGCCTTTATCATTTCCATGCCGCAAACGCGGCCAGTTCCGAGCTCTGAACCGTGGCCGTGTAGAAGCCAAAATATCTCCTCGACAATGTTTCGCTCAGCCTCGCCAGCACCCGTGCCAAGTTTTCCGTCACTCTCAATGATGATGCGCGGTTGGTGGTGAACTGGGATGAGCGCCTGTGCCAAATAGGCCTCATCCGTCGTCTCAACGTAGTCGGTCAGACTGGCCGTAAGAAATGGTGTTGGCAAATGCCGTAGTAAAGCGGAGGTTGCGTTCTGCATCCGTGGTAAATCATCATCCTTCGCCACGCGTGTAAAAACCACGTTTTCCATGACATATGATGTGGAGCATCCAGGAACAGGTGTCAATAAATGAGGCGAGTCCTTGAGGGTTCTGATGCACTCAAGAACTGTTGTATGGAAATCTTTTTCTAGGACGCTAAAATGCTTCTGCCGTACTGCAGAAGATGCGGCATCCCAAATGAGATCCCTTTGATGGTATTGTTGCATCTCCCCATTCCAGTTGCGGTGTCTCTTTGTGAGAAGTTCTGATCCTCGAAGCAGTGGTTTTGAGAAGTTAAGTAGAGCAAATTCTAAGTCCCGTCGGTGCAGCTCATCGAGATTAGTTCGGCTTCGTGAGTACCGTAGCAGCAACCGACGACGCATCATTCCACGCCCCATGCGCTGCAAGAGAGCGGCGTTCACCTCAAACACAGACTTCAGCCCAAGTCGCCTTCTGTACTCTCGCCAACGGTGCTGAATAATAACCACCGCCGTAGGCTTAAATAACATTTTGAGTCGCTCCTGGGTCTCGTAGAGGCGAATAGTGACAGGATGGTCTCGCGGAATGCGAAACAGCATCCGTGATGAAGGCTGCAGGATGGCCGTCAGGCGCCTAGAGGCTACGACAAAGTTTCCACGCATCATTAGTACCACGACAATATTCTCCACTACACAGAGGTGTGAAACGGAAAACTCCCCTCTTGTTTCAACCATTATTGTCTCCGAGAAGTGCAGCAGGCATCCACACAAAACCCCGAATTGCTTCACATTCCATGTGTAGTACACAAACGCGAGTTTGTTAAGCAGCATACCAGCCTCAAAAGAGCGCTCGCCAAGAAGAAGCACCACGATTTCCAGTGCATCCCGCATCTGCTCTGCAGCTTCCTCGTACATGTTCCGTTCGTGCAGCAGGGTTGCCAGCCGCTGGCAGATGGTAGTGCCGTAGAGGGAGGGGCCACACCGCTGTCTGAGCTGACTCCATAGAGTAAGCAGCGCAGCGACCGTCACAACAGGCGAGCGCGTTGTAGTTTCCAGCAATCCGGCGAAGGGCAACAAGATCATTTGGGCGGCAAATTCAGCATTGGCGGCATCCATCGTTCGACCAAGTTCAAGAGCACGAAGAAAACAGTCGCGTGCTCCCGTGTAATCTTCACAGTAGCAACGCAGAAAGCCGTCGCCAATAGCGACGTTGATGTGCCCCGGCAAGAAGGATCGGTTGCGGGGGAGAGCAGCTGCACCGCTTTTTTTTATTGCCCCAATTTCAAAGGCAGGGGTGATATCTATCACGCTTTGTGCCCGATCCAGCATCGCCCGCACTGCCTCATGGTCGCCAAAGTGCGCGGCAACAGGGGCAGCGAATAGAAGCGCTTCAAAGTATAAAAACCACTGTTTTGTCCGCGCTCGAATCGCAACGATGCGGCGCGACAGACGCATAGCCTGTTCGACACGCCCTGCACGCATATGATGCACAACATGATACGGGAGTAAAAGAGACGTCAAGAGTCCGCGGGTGACGTCGCTCTCCAAACTCGTATTCAGCATGAATACGGAAACCGCAGACTCGTGGCTCACATCCACGTAACTGCTGTAGTTGTGCGCTGAACGAACGCATTCAATACGTTCCACGATACCGCGATTAAGAACAAACCCGCAGAGTGCACAGAGTCGTCTCGTGATTAAAAGCAGGTTTTCTCGGAGGCTCGCCCGCAGGTAATTCTCCATGAGAGTATCAATGACATGGTTGTCATCATCCTTCCTTTTAGTGGCTGGAAACATATCGCATATGGTCGGCATGAGACCGTAGAGAAACAGGCCAGGTTCCGGATCCATCATTGCACCAACAGCACGCGCAAGATAGGTGTCGGCAATCTTTACACTGGGCTGAGCGCGCTCCAGCGCAACCTGACGGTACATCAACCGCCGAACAGCACGCGCAATCATCTCCACACTAATCAGCCGCAGAAGATTCTCCTTACTCTCATCATCATCGTCCATCTGCGACAGAAGGTGTCGCGCCACTTCACCAAGAAGGCAAACGTTCAAGCCGTTCTCATGCAACCCACGGACCATAGACTTAAAGCGACGTCCACCAGCCTCCTGAAGTGCGTCAAGCAGCACAAATTGAATCTTAGAGACTGCTCGCTGGTACGCCTGCACGGGAGGCTGCATGAAGTGTGCTGGTGGGTTGCGCACAATGTGCCACCAGCGACGCAGCGGCACTGACCGCCCAACGGACGGCAGATTTATCACTGGTGGCAGGAGTCCAATGGGGTTGAGAATGTATAACCGCAGGTCGGCGCCCTCATATACCTCCACACCCAGATGTTTCGACTGTGTGCCCACACCGTGTGGAATGATGTTGAGCGACTCAAGTAGAAATGAAATGTAATCGTGCAGAGGGCGGTGGAGAAGCGCATCAGGGACACCGTCCCCTCGGTAGATTGGGCCCCGAGAACGAGGGATCGGAATGACTGCCTGTGCTGTGATGCTGACGTTATAGTAGCGAAATGCTGCACTAAGGGGAAATGTAATTCCTGGTGCCTTGCAATCGAGAAGAACACGAAAACACCGCTGCATGTTGAGTCCAAGTTTTTGGTCCCGCCACACGCGCAACATGATGTTCCCCACACGGAAGCTGTCAGGGAACGAGAGTGCTCTGCTCGACCACGTGCTGCTAGAGCCTCCCTCCATACACAGACTCTCAACCAGCGTGAAGCAGTACGACTCAAACTTGTGCAGGAATTCTTCAAAGGACTCGCGGTTGTCAATGCACCACACCTGAAGTCGCTCTTCATCCCACAGTTGCTGAAACTCCCCATTCCAATCACGTGCGTGGCGGTCAAAGCGCTCGCAGGCGGTGCGAAAAGGCAAGTGTGCAGCGAGGTGAGACGAGGGCAATTTCGGAAGAGCTGCATCTGACAAAAGGAGTGAGATTGTGCTGCCATTACGCTCATCAGGCACACCACAGTCGGTAAATACTCGCATCTCCACTCCATTTTCACGCATCGGAGCCTTCAAACCAGCTGTATCCCTACACGCACTCGATCGCTCAATCTTACACCAGAGAGAGGAAAACAAAAAGAGAGAATCGATAACGAAAAAATAAGTAGTAGTCAGCAGTTGTAGTAACAGTAGTAGCAGTTGTTAGGAGCAGCAGAAAAAAAAGAGGGCATGTAGAACAAAGAAAGATTTGGTGACCGTCGAGGACATCGTCGTCGTGGATGAAAGGCACTAGCATCACCTACCGGTGCAACAGGCCAAAGCCCAATTCTTCACAGTCGAATCTGCATCAGATCGTCGTACTCCTCATCGTCGTTGTCCCGCGGTCGCTTCCGTGCTTCATGGATCGTTGTTCCAGTCTTCAGCAACTGTGCCCTCACGTCACTGCGCTGCATAAGTGTTTGCAGCTGCTCTTCTTCGCTCACACCCATCTTTACATGTGACACAGCCCGCTCAAGCGCACTAGGGGCATCTTTCTGCGCCTGTTGCTTGCGGAACTCCTTCCGACCACCACGTTTTTTCTTTGCCTCCTCACCGCGCAGGAACACCTGCGGAGCGGGAAGTGCCTGCGTGTCCGTAGCGTTTACTTTCCCCTCCGCTAGCAGCAACTCGAAGCTGCGCCGCAACTTCTCGGCCTCCGCCTTTCCAAGTGCACCTTCAGGGGCTCCGCAGGAGAGGTCTGCCTTGAGGGCAATGCAGCATTTGCGAGCAAGTACTGCGAGTGCCTTCTTCGCCGCCTGGAGATCGTCAGCTCGCACTTCGTCCGTGCCGAAGAACTCCGTAAAGATTGGCGCCTCGGTGAGGTACCCGGTGTGCAGGTGCCTCGCACGCTGAAAATGCACCTCATCATTCAGACCGAGATGCCGCAGCGCAGCGTCGGAAAGGCGCGCAAGAGAGACAAGACCACCGGCTTCCTCCACGAGTTTCTTCGCCACACAAATCCCAACCAACGCACTTAAATTGGGAAGAGAAGTCAAAGCGCTCTTTGACATTCCTTCGACCCACACACCCCTGCACCAACGGAGGAAGCAAAACAACGAAGACTGTCAATTCAAGAGGCAACAGAAGCACACAGTCACAGAGAGAAAGAGAGAAAAGGCATCTGCCTCGAAAACCACATGGATTAATGGGCGAAAACCACGCGAGTGATGAATCGGAAAAGCTTAGAAACTAAAAACGCAACCTGACACACGAACAGAAAAACCGACATCTCCCCTTCGTTTCCTTTTTTCTTATCATTATGGCCCTCACCAAATTTCACCTCATTACACGACAGCACGCTCACGCAGCCTTTTTTTTCTGCGAACGTTCACCAGAGATTTGATGCGATGCACAAGCTCGTCGCACTCCGCCTGCAACACACGTCCGCGTTCCTCCTCACGGGCAAGACCCTCATCAAGCGTTTCATATTCAGCATATATTGGCGCAACATACTCAACACTAGGAACAGGCAACAGTTTCTGCACGGGCGGTCCGCGCACCACAAACACTCGAGCACGCCGCCACGAGTCCCACCCATCACATGCCCGCAGCACGAGAGGGGCACGTTCCTCCTTCCCCGTATCCTCCAGAAAAACGCGACGAAAAGCGGCATGACGTAGTGGAGCATCTGCCTGCGGCATCTCCCTCACACGACGAAAGTTTCTAGATATCCAGAAGTCTGTGGCACCATGGTTCCACGTGGCAATTGCACCACCGTCCTCCCCGCTCCTACGAGGCTGAAAAATCGCTGTGAGAGTGTCTTCGGACACGTTAATTCTTGCGATATATAAGTCCGGGGGTGAATCAACCGTAACGTCTCCACCACTCTCACTACTGCACCACGAGAAGTTTTGCAGCCACGGAGTGAAAGAGTCCCGCCGCCCAAGTGGATCCAGTGGGCGGTCACGGTCATACAAGTCGATTCGTGTAATGCGTGTACCGCCAACGAAGCAGCATGTCTCGTCGGGCGAAAGGGCTAGAGAGCGCAGCGAAAACCCGACACCCACGTCACAGAGAGATGAGCACGCCACCACGTCAAAGATAATGAAGCGACCGCCCATACCGCATGTCGCTAACCAGCTCCCCGTGGAGAAAAAAGACATTGCCGTTACTGGAAGAGTGTGTCCCCGCAGTCGAACTACCCGTTCTGAGCCATTCTTTAGCAAATTGACAGTGGGTTGAACAACTGGTGCAGCGTCGTGTCCGGCAGAAGCGATGAGGCGTAGGGTTGAGACAGACAAGGAGTGCACAGAGCCATGGTGAATAGCCTGGGCATAGAAACAAACACCAGAGGCGTCATCCTCACTTCCATTTTGAGAGAAGGCCAAGACACATCCCGCATCGGTACCCACAACAACGAAGCAATCAAACGCAAGCACAGAGGTTGCGCGGAGTCCCTTGCAGATGCGGCGACCCAGAAGCGTTTCTACGTCCAGAGTCGGCATTTTTGTGCCGCCTGTTTCCTGCACGTCTTCCTTCAGAAAGGGACACGCACTACGAGGCCAAGGTGCAGGCAAAAAGGGTGAAAAGGAAGAAAAGCGACAGCTACATACATAAATACATACATATAAATAAATAAATAAATATATATATATATATATATACACAGAGAGAGAGAGAGGGCAGGAGAAATTGGAAAAGAAGGAGTGTGTTTCCACGCACCTGTGCTGTTTTTTTTTTCTAGTTGTTCTGACCCTCATTCGCTTTTATGTTTCTTATTTGAATGGAGTTTCCTTCTGCGCTGCGCTTCACCTTGGCGATTATCTAACCACAGCAGGAGTGCCCCTGACCAGCTGTTTTGTAAAAGTGGGGAAACATGGTTGGGCTGATGGTGCAGAAACACACACACACATACGATCATCGAGAATGTGAAGAGCATTTGCAGCCATGTATGTGTGTGAATGATCTGTGTATCCCTTCTGGTTCCTCATTATGTATTGCGAATTCCTATGATGATGTACACGTATGCCTGCATTTATGTGTCGGTTTTGTTTTCATTCTTGTTGTTGTTCTTCTGAGGGGGCTAGAAGCTTCTCTTAGATGTTTTGGCTCTTCATGTTAAGGAGGATGTTGCTGCCACCGGGGAGGAATGTAACATTGCGCATAGGCACCAACTGCGACGCGATATCCACCGCTGCCTCAATGCGGCGCAGCTCCAGCAGGCCCTTCCCGGAGCGCTTAATCGCTTCCGAGATGAGCCGCGCCGACTCGGCTTCACCCTCGGCACGCACAATGGCTGCCCTTTTCTTCTGCTCGTTCTCCTGCACAACGTAGCGGAAGCGCTCCGCTTCCTGCTGGGCAACTTGCTTCTGCTCCACCGCGATCATAAACTCCTTTCCGAACTGAATGTCCACAAGAGAAAGATCCTCCAACACAAGGCCGAACTGCGCCACCTTTTCCTGCATCAGCTGGTACACACGTGCAGATACCGCGTCACGCTTCTGGATCAGCTCCTCTGCCTTGTACTCAGCTACGACAGCCTTTAGAATTTCGTTGCTGACGGAAGGGAGAATACGCTCGTCATAATCCATGCCGAATGTGCGGAAAATCTGCGGAAGACGCTGGGTTTGTGGGCGGAACAAGACACGAAGGCGAATGTTCACCATTTGAAGGTCCTTCGTGCCGGTCATTGTTTGTAAAACACGGGGGCGAACGCGGATGTTAAACAACTTTATGTCGTCCAGTCCGAGAATGCGGCACTGTAGACCCTCGCCATACACAGATTCCTTTAGCCCAGTGATCTTGTTGTAGAGAATTGCAGCCTCACCAGGGTGTACAACAAAGCAGCAACTGTAGAAGCCGGCAGAGGCAGCAGCCACTCCGACCATCGCTCGTTGGAAGAACTTTGCACTCATTGTGCAAAGTGGTACGCAGTCCACAGGATGACTAAAAGCTATGTATATATGTATATATATATATATATATATATATACGTGTGTGTGAATATGTGTGATTCCCACCCCCTGCCAGAGAGATGTGAAAGACAGCAGAAAGAAAGAAACAAAAACGATGAAGAAGTACCAGACAACCAAACTCACCCGCACGCACGCCGGCACACTGAAAGAAAATAAAGCAAGGAAAGGGAAAAGAAAAGGAGCAGCAGCTGCACCAATGCTGCCACCACAATCCCTTAACATTACTCGTGATGCCTATCCCATCTCCTCTTTCACCGTCACTCGTTCAGTTTTTTTTTTTTTCTTTACTGTTTCCCCAACTGCTGCTCTTGTGCTTTCTGTTGTTGTTTAAGCGAACACCCAATACAATATTATTGTTTTTCTTATTGTTATTAGCCTCTATCAATATTATTAGTATCTCCTCGTTGCAACCCTGGAACCCCCGCACACACAAGAGAGGAGGGCAAACGCAAGAACGCAAAGGACACGATGCAGGGAAAATCGAAGCAAAGCGCCTCCGTTTCCCTTTCGCGCCTCAATATCCTGCTCGGTTGCTTGGTTCCGTCTGGCAATCATTTTTCATTGGCACTTCACACAAATCCAACTTATCTCCCGCATCAAACCCTTCGCCCTCCACTCGTTTTTCTTAACTACTCCATTCGTCCCTCTTTTCTTTTTTGTTTATTTTTCGTTAGATCAGTCCTCACATCCACTGCCCCCAATACGCCTGTGACCCACTACTAAAACAGGTGTTCATCATGGCAAATTCGGTATGGCCTCCCTAAATGCTGTGACCACGTGAGCTTCAGTTCCATCGACTGGAATCGCAAGCCATTGCTTTACAGTTTCGTCATCTACAAGACCAATGCTATGAAGAGACGCAATGATGCGCCCTGTCAGTGGTGCCTGCCCTTTTGTCGACATTTCTGCCAGTGACTGTAAAACGGGAAGCGGGAGTATGACGATCTCATCCGCCGTCGGTCTTGGTATTTTCCCCCAGAACTCCATAAGTGTTTCCAGTGCCACTTCGTCTGGCTCGTGCAACATGCCATACGTCGTGCACAGAATCCTTGCAGCGTCGTAGTATACGTCCGCGACGGCATTCACACCAGATGTGATGCGCAGCATGTTGATAAACCGCTCGCTAAACTTGGGCACATCTTCAAGTACTCCCTCCTCGATGGCGGAGGCCAATGCCATCGCAAATCCGTCAAACACTTCGTCATCCGTAAGAAAGAGACCTACAATGAGAAAACTGCTTGCCTCTCGTTGTGCATCCTTCTTCGTTGTCATACACGCCTCCCGCACCACTTCCGCCGCTGCCGCCCTGCAGAGGGCATCACCCGAGTCAAATTGACGCTGGCACTGGCGGAATTCATCCATCCACTCAGGGATAAAATCGTTCGTGCACTCGGCGACCCACTCGTGGAACAAAGATCGTATGCGAGCCTCAAACGTGACGGATTCGGTAGAGCGCTGGATTCCGGGACCACACGAGGAAACAACTGGTCTCACAATTTGACGCCAGCTCCTCCCACTCATCTCCCCCCCGGCTGTTGCTGTCGCTGCTGTTGCTGCTGCCGATGTGGATGACGACAATGATGATGGTTGGTTCGGTGCCGCGTCAGGGAACACATTTTGTTTTCCCTTCTTTACCCCGCTAGTTAGGGTGTTGGATGAATTTAGCGTGAGTGGGGAGCGTGTGTTGATTCTCTCCGTGGCGCGCACAGGTTCCTTCTGCGTTGCACTAGATACTTTGGGGGCGGCCGCAACGCGTGGCTCCCAGTTGAAATCACGTCGAAGTTCGATGAGGTCTAGCATTTTGAAGCGGATGCGTGGCGGGTACACATCCTTCTGATCCTTTAGGTGCTCTAGCAACTTAAAGCATCCATTTAGCTTGGTGCGCAGTTCGGGAATGGCGTCAAGACTTTCACCAATGGTCAGAAAAAGCTCCGTAAGGAATTCAATGTCCTCACTTGTAGGATGCCCGCCCCTTTCCGCCTCCTGCATAATGACCTGGATGATGCTCATCATGGTGTTGTGCGAAAGAACCTTGTGCATGAAGAGCTCCCCAATGAACTTCATGTTCGCCCGCTTTCGCCGCATAAAGGAAGCACGTTGCAGCTCAATTTCCTCATCCGAGAGACCCTCCACCGACGGCATCTTCCTCCGGTTTTGAAACTCACTCTGCGCAATTCCCACAATGGCGTTGCGTAGCTTCGAATGTTTTTTGCCGTCACTTGGTTGCATCGTTGAAGTAAGACCCACCTCAAACTCAGCAAGTTTGTAGCACACACCCGCGTATGACTTACTGCTCTCTGGCTCCTCAAGAGCCTTCTTGAAGATGAGCTTTACCGTCTTGTTCAAAGTCTCCTCCGTAGAAAAGATGGTGCTTGTCTGCAGCTTCGCCACCATCTGGTCGAAGTTCGATGCGCCTAGCTTGTTCAGTGACCCCTGCACAAGTCGCTCTACCCATTCCTCCGTTGTCTTGGCCGACCCGCGCGCCGCCCACGCGTTGGGACCTCGAACAAGCTTCGATTGTGTCAACTTCTCTCTGCGGCATGCCTCCTCGAGTGAAAACCCCGGATATGGCGGATCACGATAGAGAGACCGCACGTCAAGTATCTGCTGAATCGTGTAGACGTGCATGTGTGTTCCTTCTCCCTCCCTCTTTCCCTCGCGTGTTCGAGTGAGACTGTGTCTTTGCGCTCTTTATGGCTTCTCCGTCCAAGCAACAGGAGAGGCAACCACACCAAGATGGGGGGAATGCCGCAGCACAAACAGAAACAAAGTGTAAGAAGAGGAAAGTAAAGATATGCATGAAGGAGAATGGCAGACGCACAGGCATGTCGTGCAAAAAAAAAAGGTGGGGGTAATGCAGAAAAAAAAAACGACTGGGAAAGAGCAGACGGCATATTTGCAATCTCACAGTATTTTGGGGGTTGTTGTTATTGTTGCTTTTTTTTTTTTTAATTGTTGCCGCTCACATTCCCCATCACTCGCCGCCATTCCCCCACCCACCCAATTGTCTCCTCTTCGCGCAGAAACACAACCACTAGCGCCACTGTATAAATACAAGAAGAAAAAGAACCAATCATGTAAGATTAATGATATCATCGAGAAAAACATCGATTTCATCACAGCACCTACCGCTGGTCTTTGATGAATTCATCCCCACCGTTCTCTTCGAAGGGGCTTCTGGGCGTTCATTAACACCCTGGCATTTACCGCATTGGGTATTAGTGGCAGCATCCTGCCGTTGCAACTCTTGCATGCGCTTCGGCAAGAAAAAGGGCTCCAGTCGCCCCCTTTCCATGTCTATCACCACTGCTCGTCCATGCAGCCGTCGCCTGTAGCTGTTTGCCACTGCTTTGTGTGCTTCTGCTTCCAGCCCAAACTGAATGAATGCGTACTTGCGACTCTTCCCTGTGAGATCAAAGATAAGGCGTACACTCACCACACGGCCGAACTGCTCACCAAAGAGACGGATTTCCTCCTCTAAGGTCTTTGGATGTAGTCTTGAAACCACAACGGTACGCCGTGGGTCACTGCTAATCTTAACATCGGTATACGGGTTCCGGCTACGCATCTCGTACTGCATCTGTTGTGCCCACGCCTCTCTCTTGTCTCGCACCATCCCCGAATCTGCTGCCAAGGGCGCGACAGGGGGCGGAGGTGGGGGTGGTGTCGGCACGCTGTTCGCAGTGAGCATCACTGCCCGTTTGTAAAGGGTGTGAACGGGAGCGGCAGCAACAGGCTGGCGACGCCGCCTTTTTTGAGGGACAAATGGTGGTGGTGGTCTACTTTGGAAGAAAGCCTGTTTCCATCGCATATGCTCCTCTGCCCGTCGCCTAAAGCCCTCGTCACGTGTCACATCCTCTTCACTAGGCACCTGCATCGACCACTTTAAACGCGAAAACAAAAGTAAAAAAAAAAAAAATGGGGGGCAACAGCAGCATCCAAAGAAAAAAGAAAATGAAAACCCAGAGACGCAGGCATTCAAAAAACTTAAACCCGAAGATTGTGTTCAGCAGCTGGTGGTGTTTCTCTAGCTTTTCAGGGATATTGAAATATCTCCTAAATCAAATTAAAAAAAAAAAGAAAAACTTTTCGCTAAAAACCCTCTAGTCACTTTATCTTCTCCCCTCCTCTTTCATACTGTCCACTTCACTTATAAATCTAGATCTTAAGGGTCACTCTCACGGGGAACCACTATCAGCCTTTGACTGTTCAACGCATATAAAGAAATTGTCACAGAAACGAAGAAACGGCGTGGTTTACGATGTGCCCAGGATGTAAAGATCTAATATATATGTGCCTTTGCAAGCAATCCGAAAATGTTTTTTTTTCTCTAATTTCCGTTTTGCAGAAGGTAGAACGCACATGGAGCTCTAGAAGGATATTTTACTTGCTGAGAGGCCGTCACCAGACAAATCGGCCACCGGGGAAACTCTCGTGCCTGCGATGTTTGCCTCCAGCACCACTGGCGCTCTCACGTAACAGTGCAGCTTGTCTTTCGGGTTCGCCACACAGCCCTCCGCGTAGAAGCGGAGCCATATAGCAGAGGCACGGAATATGTCAAGCTTCACAAGATTCCGGAGTTCACCCGGAGAGATTCGGAGGGGCGCGTGACGCTGGCGATGCGTGATCTGCTTCCGGACCTCCAAATACACATCTGGTGTCACGTGCCATTCCATGCAAAAGGTCGCCTCACTGTTGCTCAGTGCACTCCATGCTTCCTCCGCTTCAGAATTTCGCTCCATCAGCTCACCAAATACGGGCTGCACACTGGTGAGTCGGCTGAGTGCAATCACCCAGGTCTCTAGCAAAAGAAGTGAATCGCACGCGAGGTCAAGGGTCTTTGTGGCCCCACTGCCCTGTTTGTACACAATGCCCCAGGTGAGGTACCGTGAGGCGACATCACCACCCTCCTTCACCCGCCCTAGGAGGATGTGTGTGATGTGGCGCAACGAGATGTATCCCTCGTGCCCCGACAAACTTCCAGAAGACCAATACAAGCGTTCCTTTCCAGACTTCCCTTCCACGTAGAAGAGACGCCGTTGTACCTTTCCATTGTGTGAGTACTTGCGCATCTCCCCACCCATCTTTATAAAGGAGGCAATATCCTCCAAGAACTCGCTATCGTCGTAGCGTGAGCCCTTCCACCTTTTTTTTGCACCGTCAGTACTGCTTGAAGTTGGGGTTGGAGTGACAGTAGTGTCGCAGCTACTGCTAGTCACATTACTCCTGTGTTGCCAATACTGCTGCAGTTTTGGTGTGCCGTAATCATTAAACATGGGATGACCGGCAACCACTTCTAGATCATCTTGACAGCGCTTATCATCCTGCTTTGAAGAATCCTCCGCTGTATTGTATCTCGTGACCCACACTGTGTCAGGTGGCCGCTTGTCAACTGTTTGCAACTTCGACTCCCCATTCTGCAACTCCTGCTCCCTATCCGCTACTTCCGCAGCGAGTTGCCGACTACCAGAGATCAAAGTGCAGATCTCAAGGCGCATATGCGCCAATGCCACTGCCTGTTCGAAATGCGTTGAAACGAGAGCCCATGCATCATCCTCCCCCTTTTCCAGCGCAGCTCCGCCAGCATCGTCGACTCTTTGAGTGTTTCCGAAGGAATCTATCTCGCCGTCTAGAGCTCGAATCGTGTTTATCGCCTCCGTCACATCTGCCAAGAGAGCGGCGCATTCCTGCTTGATGCTGCGACGGGCGTCACGAGCATCTTTGCAACTAGCTGCCGCCTCCTCCAAATGTGGGATCCAATCCCTTTCCTCGATGAACTCTTGCGATGATTCCTCAGCTATGAAGTGCTGGATGTGCGATTGCACCTCTTCCGTCCGTTGCCTCCACGTCCCAACAATCCCATTAAAGGCATCCTTCTCTGTCTCCTCCAGCTCTCTTCGTTGCTTCTCGCGGTTGTTCCCACTCCTTTCTCGATCTTCGGCGGCAGACCTGAAGACGTCAGACATCGTCGCTACAGCCAACCGGCGAATCTCGCTAGCAGGCCGCGTTATACGAAACGCCAGGTCGTACACAACATTTTCTCGGTCTTCAGCAATAAGAGGGATAATTTGCGGGGATGAAAATCGGTGCAACTTCCCTGCAATACTCATTTCGGAAACCAGCATTTCATACTCTCGAAGTGATTTCAAGTACTCGCAACCCAAATTCCCTTGTCCAATAGCAGCTGTAACTCCTGGGGCCACCTTCATCGTCTTCACCTTATCAGCGAAATAGAGTGATGACAGCGTCTCGTCAACTGTGAGCACAGTTGGGCTTACGTTCACCATAAGTACAACGAGAGAGTTGTGTGCAGAAAAGGAATCACGCAATACAGTCGTCAACTTAGAGTCCCGGTACGGGACGTGGCGGGAGCCCACATGCAGGCCGTGCACAACGTTTCCAAGGGCAGTGAGAGAGGCATTAATCTTCTTGAGTTCATCGAAAGCCTCGCCTTGCGCGTTAGCTGTGCGAACCTTCTCACTTCCTGCCAGGTCTGCAAGTGAAAGCTTGCTATACATCAATGGAGCACCAGCTGCATTAAGAAGTGGATTGGAGGCGCATTTAAAGAACTCGTGTACCAGCGGCCGTAATGGTTTCCCCTCCAACTGCTCAATCTGCGCCATGTCTCTCAGCGAAACACATTCAGCAAGCCCCATTGGTTTTGCGCTTTTTGGTGTGAGAGGCTGCTGAAATACCTCAATGGTGAAGACTGCATGAGAGCGTGATGACACGTCATTGGCAGATGTCATACGCTGTGCACGTCTTGCAGTTGCCCTTCGATAAACTGCCAGCCCATCTTCAAGGTTGCGGATCGGTACGTATGTGAGCTTTGGAAAACGCACGACGTCTTTCATGACAACCATTTGAATGGTGTTTGACGCCTGCTCGTCGCTCAGCAAGTCACGCACATCATCGCGATATATCTCCACGGCAGAGATCCCAACAACGACGTGACGGCTCTCTTTATGCACAAAAGCGTAATGAAGAATTTCCTGAATGGTACGCAACAGGATGCCGGTATCATCAGTGATAATGTCATCACCAACGGCATTCTTGCGCACATCCCCAAGAATGGTGTATGTCTTTCCGCTGCCTGTTTGGCCGTAGGTAAGCACTGAGGCGCTAGTGCCACTCAGCACTTTTCCTACTGCTGTCGTGGCGAACTCTTCATAGACATCGTCTTGGGACGCACTATGGTCAAATACGGAATCATATGAGAAAAAGAAGGTTCGTGTGTCCTTCATAGAGCGTCCATCCCAGAGGCACAGAGTGTTGTCGGAGTACAACGAGCACGCCATCTGCTCGTAACGCTCTGCCGTATGTAGGGCGTTCACGGCACCATCAAGCTTCGGGCGAATCCTCACACCCACAAAGACGCGCTTCGAATCATGCAACATATTTACCTCAATGCGTCTGATACGCAATGAAATATTGTGACAATAAAAATAAAATAAAAAGTAGTAAGAATGTAATTAGGGGGAGGGAAGGGGATGAAGGTACAAAGAGGGTTTCATGTGCCGTGGCAACCGAAAGATGGAGAGACGCGGCGCGGAAGGAAACACAAACGAAACAACGGGGAAAAAGAGGAGGGTAGATGCAGCTGGTATGGGACACTCACGGACAAGCAGGAAAAGGAAAGATGAAGAGTAAAGGGGAAACCGAATCTAGAAGGAAAAGAGAATGCCCTCTTCCATGAGTCCCTCAATGGCGGGCTTGATCAACATGCGAATCATTCCCTCTACCTTGCTATTCGCTCCCGGCACAGAGCTGAAGTTTGACATTACTCGAAAGTTTTTTAGCGGGTCACCAAATAGCTGCACTTTCAACATGCGATGTTTCACTAGCACCTTTTTTAAGCAAAGGTCCAAAAAAGACGGAGTGGTGGCGCGTGGCAAATGGGAGGACTTTAGTGTACCCTCCGTCTCGAGGGACGACAACGAGGCTTCAATCGCGTCCAGTGCACCGGGTGGTCGCATTGCGTGCCGCCCACCGCCACCGAGTAACACGCCGTAGCCGGAGCGATCGCGGGTGGTGTCCGTTCGTGAAGCGCGTGGTGGCCGCAGCCTGACACCCTTGGGGCCGCTGGGCGTCATCATCGTTTGCGCCAGTGATGATGTGAGGCTCTGCTCCGACTGCGGGTTCTCTTCCAGGTCATGAAACAACTCAATGGAAACCATCCCATCAATGTGGATGTCTAGCAACGTCATTTCAAAGGGGCAGAAGAATGGTAAGGCGAAGTTTGCATCGGCCTCCTCAGCGCTGGCCCCCACAGTGTCGAGGTTGATCTCCAGCCCACGCAGCCTAACTGAAAAGTCCCCATTGTACCGCACCTTCACCATAATGGCCGTGTGTTCAGCAGAGAGCACACGAATGCCACTCAGCGAGACCTCCGGCGGGACGCTGCCCAAGTTTAGCTCGTCCACACTAACTACACCGCGGAGTTGCGCATTTTTTCCATCCGCCATTGCCTTCCTGATGGCCCGCTCGATGGAAACACGGATCACTTCTTTGCTCTCCGGAGACCACGTCTTTGGCCAATCCCACTCTAACATCGTCTTCACCACAGCCACCTCCCCAAACGACTTAAACCCTTCTCCGTAGAGAACAGGTGAGTGCAAATGAGAGGAAAAGTGTTTCCAAACGCCACCAAATCGTTGACCCCCTCACAGACACACATTCGCCATATCATCGCGCAAACAAACACACACATGTAAGAAAAAAATTTTTTAAGCGGGAGAATGAAAGGAAAAAGAGGCAAAAGATGTCAAATCAGACGAGCCGCTCTCCAGGTGCGCGGCCAAACGGGATCACACTGCCGTGCACAATGCCCTGACTTAGCGCAGCTTTCCCCACTGGTTTTGTATGCTGTCCATAGCGGCGCAGCACTGTGTCACGTGGGCGAAGCTTCCACTCCGTGCGCAGCTGGCGGAGTTCGTGTGGTAGAGACTGCAACACAGGAATGTCCTCGTCGTACCACTTCTGTGCGTTGGTTGCAGGCGAAGCCTGCAACATCGTATTAATGGCAGCGATGACTGGTGAGTCCCCAAATGCTTCTTTGCACAGCTTGAGGCATATGCGGGTATCCTCATTCGGCTGCACCTTGAGGAGCATAAAGAGCTCCACTACCTCTTCTGTCATGTTGAGGGAGCCATTCGGTGCTGCTGCGTTCGCGTTGGCTAGTAACAGAGAGTTCAGCATTCGTGTTGTGAGTGGCTTCCCGAAGCCCACTAGCTTCTTCAGCACACTGAAGCCAGTTGCAACAGCACCTAAGTGGGCACAAAGCTCAAGAAATTGGTCGTAAATTGATAAAATATGGTCAACGCTGCTCCCCACTTCCTCGAGGCGACGCATCATGGCTTCACATCTTTCCAGCATCTCTACGCGCGGCTCGTCAGAGTGAGCGCAGGATTGAATAAAGAGAAGCACCATTTCAGGGGTCGGATTTATATTCATGTGAGCAAAATGCTGGTCGTAGATGGCAAGTGAAAGCTCTCCATCCCTCCGGAGCGCGCAGTGCATGAACGCTAGGGTAAATAACACAAAGTCTGCTGTAAGGCCTCGCGGCACCAACTGGGAAAAAACATCCATAATGTAGTCGCCAAAGTCGGCGACCCCACGGAGGGAGTATACCATCCAGTGAAAGCACTCGATAGAGAGACGAATGTTTGCAGCATCGGCAAAGCTCTGCGCCTTCAGCACAAGTGTCGGTTTTCCAAAGGCACAGCACATACGCATGTACGCCTCAATGGATGCCGTTGTCCGTTCGAGCTGATAAAAGTCAAATAGGGCCCACAACTCAAGACCACGGCGCTCCATCTTCGTCGACTTTTGCAGTTGCTCGGGCCCGGCATCGGCTTCGTCCGTTTGTGGGGCGAGCTCAACACCAATAGCGCAGAGCAGCATGGCCTTATCCAACATCGAGGCTCGTGGCCGCAGTCCCCGTGTGATGGTCTCCTCCATGACAGCCAGTCCCTCCTCTATGCGCCGCTCCACGACGCATAGCATCATCAGAGCATCAAAGAAATAGGTGTTAAGCCAAAAGGTGCCGGGAGATGCGCTCTCCATTTCCCGAGCTCTGGCCGCATATATGTCCCACCCTTCCTCCCATTTGCCAGACTTAGCAGCGCAGAGCACCATCTCCGCGTGTGTTTCGACGCCAACTTCCACAGGAGGTATGTTTGTCACAATCATACGTTCAAACATCTCCACCGCATTCTGGAAAGCTGTGTGACGCTCCCACTCTTCAAGCATTTCCATTTGCTGGCGCTGATAGCGAATAAAGGCGGCACAGCTTTTATCTGTTAGAGGGACACGCTGGTATAAGAAGTCAGTGAGAAGACGTCCCGGTGTTGGGAGCAGTCGCGCATGTCGAATGAGTTTTTCCACATCAATGATGTGCATGTCGCGTTTAAAATACCCGTACCGCGCGTAGCGTAGGTTTTTTGCGAGGGCCGTTTGGTTGAATATGTGTTTCATGTGTGGTCGGTCAGGGTCGACCCACACGCGATGTGCTTTTTCAAAGCCTGGCTCGCCCCCGTACAATCCCATCGCTGCGTTGGTAAGCGCTGGACGATGCAGCTCGCGGTAAGCCGGGCTACGAATGTGCTCTTGCTGTGCCAGTCGCTCCGGGGCGGTGTCGTCGAACCACAGCAGCTGGAGATCACTACCGCTGCAATTACTCTTCTCAGTGTCTTCGTCACCCTTGTTATTCATATTGGTGTCGTAACAAGGCTGCTTCTGCTGCTGGTGCTCCGCCGCAAAGCGCCGCGCCGCTTCTACTGCCAACGCGGCGAAGCAGAGACGACGAAAGGAGTGCGACAGCATCGACAGAGCTAAGCAGCAGGGAAAAGTTCTAAAACGCGCTGACTCACCAAATACAAAAAAATAGGGTAAAGGGGGGAATAGCGGAAGAAATCGCATGAGGGCTTTTCAGGTAAAGAACAGAACACCGGCAGCCACATCACACAAACACATGCACTAGAAAGAGAAAGAGAATTGTACTTGAAAAAACAGCAGAAACGTTGCTTCTCCTCCACCTTCAACTCTGCCTTATTTTTTTTTTTTTACATGTCACGAATAAGTAGAATAACATGTAGAGAGAATGAGAGGACAAGAAGAGAAGCGGAGCATCTCTACCTATCACCCTTCCCACACACACACACACGACATTCAAACTCTCTTCCTTTCCTAACCTCACTGGGGTACTGCTGAAGGAGGCTCGATGCCCTTTGCCAGCAACTCTTCCCTCAGCTCCACCACCAGGTTGCGCAAACGGTCAAGCTCCACGTGCTGCATCGCAATCTGGCGCTTTACATCATCCTGGTGCACAGTGGCAACGGAAGGGTCTGTTGCTTTCCACACACCTGCCTTGCCCGCAAGTAGCCGTGCCTCCTTGCGCAAGTCGTTTATCTCCCTGATAAGGATCACATTTTCCGTGGTAATACGGTACTTGATGCCTCGGCTGTTTTCCGCATCCTTGTTCACCTTCTTCTTCAGCCCCGCGAAGTTGCGTTCAAGGTGGTCGCGCTCGCGGTGGTATTCTCGCATTTCATCGGTGGCAGTGCGTGACGAAAGAGTTTTGGCCGAAGCATTTGCCTTATTTGAGGTGTACTTGTCGAATAACAATTTGGCCGACTCCTTTAACTTTCGCGGATTCGTCTCATCATGCAAATCACATAGCTCCGTCCACAGTCGTGACTGATACTCCGCGAAAGACCGCATGGATTCTGCAAGCTTCTCAAGTTCTCGCTGCTGCCCCGCTTTCTTCTGCCGCATATTGCGGATCTGCAGCATGAGGTGCTCGTTGCTCTGCATGTACTGCTCGGTCTCCTTTCTTATCTCTGCCAACCGATTCTTCGCCTGGCGTATCTCTTCATCGCGAGGGTCAATCTGCGACTTGAGCTCCTTGATCTTATACTCTAGAACGAACTTGAACTTCTCCAACTCCTGGTTTTTCTTCTTGAGGTCAAAGACACGACGCTCCTTCTCTGCAATCGTCTCCCCACGATCTCTAAACTCGTTCGTGAGCGCCTCAATGTCGCGCTTTGCACCCTCAATTTGCGCCTCCAACGTTGCGTGTTGCCGAAGTTTCGCCCGAACATCCGTCTTGGCGGCATCCAAATCCGCTTTGGTGAAGTTCTCCCGGGACAGCAATGAGTCGTTACCCGCCTGCAGGGTGGCGACCTCCGCCTCCTGCTCCTTGCGACGCTTCTCCATGCTCTCCTTCAGCTTCACCACCTCCACATCCGTTTCCTCCTCGAGTAACGAGCAAAAGGTCTCCGTGTGCTTCTCTTCCTTATCTTTTTCCAGAAGGAGCTGCCGCTGCCTCTCGTCGAGCTCCTGTAGAATGCGCGTGTGCCTTTCTTTGTCCACCTCACACATCTCGTCTGCCTTTTTTCGTATCTCCGCAATATGTACCTCATGTTCATGTCGCTGCTCCTCGATCAAATGTTGAAAACGATCTGCACGGTCTTGAAGTGATTCGATTTTAGATCGATAGTCCTCCTTAGTGCGCAGCAGTTCCTCTTTTTCTTTCGTCTCCATTTCTGCCATAAACTCTGTGAATCGAATGGCCTGCTCATTTTTATCCGCCTTGAGGATTTCAAACCGTTCAAGGCGCTGTGCCCGCTCTTTTTCATTCGCACGCTCCACATTCAGAATTTGATCCTCGTAAATCATCTCTTGCCTCATCTGCTGCTGAAGTATGCGCTGCTTGAGATCATTCACCTCGGCCTTGAGGGATAAGACCAACTGAGTCGACTTCTCCAAGTCACTACGAGCCATGAATAGCTCGCGTGAGTACTCCACCTCCTTGTGCGTTCCGCGGTATGGAGCAACCACGTCCCAGAAGACAACTCCACCATCTTCACCAACGCTGATGACCATTGAGTCGTCAAATGTCAGGGCAAGATGTGAAACGATCCCAGCATGAGCGTCGTGCGACTCAATCATGATGTCAGCCATATTTTCTCGCGTCCGGTCAGTTGCGGTGAGCTTCTCGCCGAGATATGTGTTAAACACACGAACAGTGCCGTCTTCACAGCCACAAATGAGCAACTTTAACTTGGAGCTAATCGACATGGAGAAAATCGAGGCGTTATGCAAATTGAATTCTGCAACTTGATACAATTTGGTGCGCTCGAGCTGACGCAGTTTTCGGTCATTACCACCAGTCCAAACGGTAGCTGCATCTGCTACGGCGCAATTGTACATCATTGCCTTGAGCACATTGTCGTTAATCCGGTGAAAGTCACACAAGTTAAACTCGAAGACGGTGCCGTCAAGCCCTGAGGAGATCAATCGTGTGTCGTCTGGTGGCACAAAGTAAATGCTCCTTATCTTCCCGCTGTGGCCGCGCAGGTGACCCATAAGTTCGCACGTGTAGGTAAAGTAGACGTGTATTGTCGTTGCGTGCACTGCTGCAAAGAACTGGCCCCCATTACTGAATTGACACCTCATGCAAGAGCGAATCCCAATGTTTTTGAACTCCCGGATATCATTGTGGAATAGATTCATCATGCGTAGACCATCGGTAAGACCAACAAGGAGATGAAGCCCAGATGGATGTATCGCCACACTGCAAATATCTGTTGAAAAACGCTTACGAAACTCAACAATGCCCGTGATAAGATTCCATACGAAGATGCAGCGATCACGCCCAGCAGTCACCGCAAGCGGCCGCTGCACACAAACGTCGACCCCCACGACGGGACCCGAGTGAAACGGCTGACCAATCGGCTCAAACACTTGCTCCTCCGACTTGAAAAAGTCCGCGTTTTGGAGGTTGAGTGAGTAGAGTTGTTTTGTGCTCGTCATAAAGGAGATATACTCTTCCGCCGGCGGTGGCGAAAGAGTGAAGGAGAGAATCACAGGCATCACCTCACTTGGGGGACCCATTTTCTCCACATCATTGTTAAACCTGAAAGTTCGCACCTTGCGATACAATTCCTTGTTGTCTGTGCGCTCAAAAATACTGATGAAACCCATGTTCCCGCCACATATGAAGCCCTTGCTGTACCCTGCGAGGGCGTTGATAGAAATCCCGTCAGATGGCGAGAGTGGCAGGGGATACTTATACTCATTGTTCTCCATCAGGATAAGATCCCCGTTCTCTGTCGACAAAATAAGGCGATTCTCCGAGGGAATCCATAGGTGCGCAAGGTAGTTAGTCACGGATTCTCGCACACCACCGGGGGCAAGACGCAGTTGGTTTTCCTGCACCGAAAAGAATCGCACGATTCCACCACCAGAGACGCAAACAAGCGTAGAGTCGGTTGGGCAAATACTGCACTGGTTAAACAAGCGCCGGTCATTCGAGGGCTGGTCGCCCTCGCTGATCACTGTACATGACACCAAGGCCTTGGCTCTCTCGATATTCCAGTACACAACATTCCACTCCGGGAATCCGCCGAGCGAGACCAAGTGGCGCCCATCGTGCGAGAAGCACAGCGATACGTACTCGCTAGAGCCGACGTCCGGCAAGTGTAGAACCTTCTTTCGCTTCAGCTTCGGGTTACCAAGCGGGTCACAGATGTAAATAACGATGCAGGGGTGCTTGGACTTCTCTGCGACCGCCATCAGACGCCGATTGTATGACATGGCCAGGGCTGTAACCATCTCACAACTCGGCGTGCACGGAACCATTTGCTGCGTGCCCAGCTGCGTGTCGAGGATTATGAGGCTTTTTCCAGCAACCCACACCACGCTGGTGTCATTGAGGTACTGAAACCCATCCTTCACCTTTTCGCACACACCGAAAACGTGGCGGCGGCTAATCATACGCGGAGCACCCTGGGACGTAGCCATTTTCTTTCACACGCACACACACAGTATCTCTATTTCCTTATATATATATATATATATATATATATATACGCAGACGACTCCTCTTTTCCCAGTCTGGGTACGGACGCGTAATTTGGCACTTGCCCCTCTCCCCTACAAATGTGCCCAGCAAGGAGAATAGAAAAAACAATAAACAAGTAATGGTCAAAAATAAGAAATTTGGATTGTACGCCAAGTAATCCAACGAAGTGCAACAGGGAGTGGCGGTTGCATCATTGCTAAACAAAATGGCGACGAATGCACTGCACTGGCAAAAGGATACGAAAGAGAATGCAGGGGTCTTCTGATGCTCCAGACTTTATGGTTCAATCGTAATAAAAATAAAATTTTAAAAAACTTGACTTCTATTTCTTTCATTATGCTTGAAAGAACCAAACGAGAAAAGTCCTAATTCATGTTGAACAGTTTGTCCACGCTAACAAACAAATGATCAACCCGTCTATAGAAACTGTCTGCGCATGCAAACAAAGGGTCCACTGGCTCAACATCAGAAAACCGGCTAACGTCGGCCAGTGTATAAAGTGCCCTGTCGGTGCCAAGACAGCGAAGGGCGAGGCTACGGTGGACGTCCTTAATTACGGGTAGACAACCGGGAGCGTGGGGCACATCAAAGAGTGCCCGAAAGTATGTAAATTGCGCCCGCAGAGCGCGTACTGCCGCAGCATTCCCACCTGAGCGGTAAAATTGCTGAAGTATTTTATGGCACATTTGCGTCAGACAGTTCGCCAGGTATGTGACAGAGTGGGGATTTCCACAATTTGAACAAATAAAGAGCTCAAAGGGGGCGGTTGGAAGGGGTTGCAGCGGGTTGGAGACCATATCGCGGATGCGCTTATGGGGATCAATCAGGACCACCTGACGGCAGCGAACACACTGTACTTGCAGCGGCACCGCAGTGGGAAAACACTCGGATAACTCACGGTTTTTGAACATCGAACAGTGCGAAAAGTCATCTACATTATATGCCTCTATGTTCTGACGCTCCGTCCGAACACTGTGCGCAACGCCCATAGCCTCACTCAGATGCTCGGGCAAAAACCCTTGAATATGCTCACACAGACGCATCACGGGAGGATACAACTGAGAGGATAAATACCACTCCACATCCAAACGAAGAGAAGTGTCCTGTCGCACCTCATCGACATGATATGCCTTATCATCACCCTGTTCGCCCTCGCAGATAACATACGGGATAAGATCGCCAACACGAACATTCTTTTTTTTCTGTCTCATGCGAAGTGCGACAGTAGCATGAGGAAACCCTGATCCGCGGTATGACTCCGGTTCTTTTGTCAAACTTTTTGAAATAATAAAATCCTCTAGTTGGAAAACCCTTCCTGAACGGACGTCGTCTGCAAGATCCCTCATGTACGTCATGACGTAATCAAGTATGTCCTCACCTCCCTCTGCGTTTAGAACTCTCGTAAGCACTGCATCAGATACTCGCTGAGAAAGAGGACACCAGTCTCTTCGTACCATGTCTAAGCCTTTCACCTCCTTCTTGTACTCGGTCCCGTTACCTTGCCAATCCATAACACTTAGTGCTGCATACTTCTTTTTCTTAAGAAGAAGCATCGCTCTGAACACACCATCAATGTCCAATTCAAGACTCTGATACCGCTGGTTAACCTTGCTTGTTATATCATATCCCAGCTCGCGTACCTTTCTGATGTCCTCCTTTATACCAGTTTGAATCATCACTGAATCCGTATCACCATAGATGACTCTCAGGGTAGGGGAAATCTGTGGAATCAATTCTACTGTGTTCTGAAGGGCGAGACGACCTTGCCGCGTGACAAGTTCTGCAAGAGGCTGTGCATAAAAACGCGAATGCTCAAAACCCAGACACCCATACATACTATTAGCCGTTAACTTGAGCGCCTTCTGTCTGATTTCCAATGTAGCAAAATTACCCGGGTCTTTTTCCGTTTTCATCATCCGCTTGATGCCTTTTCTGCTCTCCACTAGACCCCGAATCACCTTCGGTAAAATGCACTTGTGTAAGCATGGCGAAGGCAGGCCAGCTGCTGCGCAAGAGTTGCAAATGAGGCTTTCTGGGGAAGGAACTTCAGCAGATATTGTATTCTCATTTCGTTCAATAGTGGTGTAGCAAATGTTAAACTCCTGAATGAGAGAAGGATAGAGAGAGTTGAAGTCCAAAAGGAGAATGTAATCGGAGTAAAGTCCACTTTTTGGCTCTAACACCATGCCACCTTGGTACTTGGTTTTGCGTTTGTTGTCATCTTCATCATCAGCATCTCGGTTTCGCTTTGCGTTATACCGCTTCTTCTCAGGTGTCACAAACTTTAAATCGTGAAATGTGTGAAGAAGAAGGTATTCGATTCTCTCGGAACGTGCACCATATAGAGTTCGGCTCCACAGGTTTCCTGCCAGCGACGTTAACCGTTTGGTTAGTGGGATCACGTCAAGAAATACAGCCACGTTGACAGACAGCACGGCGCAATTAAGCAATTGCAAAAGAACGTGAAAAACCTCCTCAGACGAGGTCATAATGCGCTTGTCCAAAACCGATGTCCCAGGTTCAAATGAACCTTGACGGTCTGTGATGCCTGAGATTTTCATCTGAGCGGTCAGAGACAACAACTTGTAGTTTGCGCTCTTGTAGTATTCTCTAGAGAGAGAATAGGTGTCAACGACAAGCCGCCCAACACAAGCCTCCTTTTCGGCCATTAGGTTAGAGTTTCCACATTGCAGACGTGGAAAACGTTTGATATCCAGGCGTCCCACTGTAGACCAGCGAGGAACATTCAGTTCCTGATAACGACTCAAGAGAATATCAATAGTGTATCCAATAAGGTTATGGCCTACAACTATATCGGGATCCAAATCACCCAAAGTGGCCGCCAACCATGTCAACAGCCCTCTTTCATTTGCAAAACGACGTACACCTGGCATGCGCCTTGAAAGGCAATAACTCTCAAGATCCAGTGGTAAGGCCGATACAGTAGATAACTGCCGCACTCCGGTAAGACACTCTGAGACTTGTGGTTTTACACCCCCATCAATGTTTACATCACGATAGACCGCAATCGACACAGCAACAACTTCATTCGTTGTCCCTCTGGCATCAAGCTGTGCATGTAACTGAATACTTGCAAGAGTGAAGGGTGGCAAGGGTCTTAGCGAGTTGTCAACCTTTATGGTTTTAGGTGATTCTACCACAAATTCAACTTCACAATGAGATACGCGATCAGTTGCCGGTGTGAGATGCTCCATAAGAAGGTATGATGGACCCATCATCCTTTTCTTGATCAAAAAGAGCTCCAACAGCGACCGTGACGCACCAATGACAACTTGGATGTGCTGGAGCTTCTTAGTGCTTGAAAACGGTGGATACCTCCCAGAAAACCGAAGTTTTGCCCAGCGAGTTTTTTCCCGACGAACACCTGGTTCATCAAAGGCATAATAACGCTCCACAAACTTCACTCGTCTCTCCTCTATACCACAGCTTCGGCAGACATCATTGATTTCCTGGACCACATCGGCATCCGATGAGCCCTCCCTTGGAAGTAAAAAGGTACAGCGGTAGACATTCGAGACCCTAACACAACAGGATCGGTAGAGTGTGTTTCCCCCCTCCTCTACATATAGTTTCCCAAGAAGAAAAACTGTACCCGGTGCGGAGAATGTATGGGGCTGCTCCTTTGCGTCGAACCAATAAAATAGCCCGCTAAAGGGGCGACAGTCTTGAAACGTACCACAAGAAGAACTCGGAGGAATATTCTGTGCATCCACTGGAAGCTCAGCAACAACATTCAGGTTCTTCACGTTGTCATTTGTGACCACATAGTTGATCTCACTTTGACCCTTGGTTTTGCTTCGGCTTGTTGCAACCTTTGGAGGAGTGAGACTATTCTTTTCGTACGTAAAAACCTCGTCCTCAAGGCCAACCAATGGAATCTCTATTGTCTCTTTTGCCGCTTTTGGTATCGTGCCACTCCCGGATGTCATCAACGACGACAAGAAAACATCAGCGGTTAAATTCTCATGATCCTCCCCGTTTAACCCCTCTTCTCCGTCTACCTCTTCCAATGCATCATCTCGCAAAAAGTTTGCGATGTCAATTTCATCATCTTCCTCGTCGGCGGAAATACCTCGATACTTCTTAAGCAGATTTTCCATATCAGGCACACCCATAGACTGTGTGAGCTTCTGTTGCTGTATACGAGCGCCTTTCTGGACAACGCTCTGTTTTGTGGTCTTTTTCGATTTGCGTTTCTTTGCTTCTGTGGGTAGCGTAAAAGTTTCACCATTAATGACGCCATCATCATCATCGAAATCCATCATCACCTCCTCCTTTAGCCTTTGCCATTGATCTTCCTCGGACTCAACAAAAGCTGAGCTCATCGATTGAGTTTCTCGCTTCTTCTCTCTTGGGGAGCAACTCTCCCATTGATTCATCTCGACAAACCGGGAAAAAATAAAAGAAGAGCCCCTTTCTCTTAAAAAAAAAAACTAATTCAATTCAGGGAAAAAAGGAGATTGTTTGTTTCACCAAAGAAATAGACAAAAAATAGAAAGGGAAAAGGGGTTGCTGGCAATCCGGCCTCAGCCCAATTACCAGAAAATAAAATCTCTTCGCCTTTTGTACAATACTATACAGTGTATTATTCTTCTCTTGTTTCTTGGGTATTAGGCTTTTACACTACGCATTTATCATATTCCACACAGAAAACTTAAGGGGAATTGCCAAAACAAAGGAAAGATGCTCATTTTCACAAGAAAACACAACCAGAAAACAAAATAGTGAATCATCCTTTTGGTTTTATTCCACTCTCCAGTTGACGACAGACATCATCTAGGGCACGAAGATTCTTCACTGATACAGTGAGTTGACGAGCAAAATTGATGAGTGAAACCTTCGGACCTCTACCGAGGGTCGGTAATTCATCGGCAGAGAGCATAACGACCTCGAGCGCCGTCGCAAGACCCATGGTTTGCAATTTCCCCCAAAGACGACACTTTTCGCAGGTGACACAATCCATCAGTACCGTGATATTCAACATCATTCTTTTCATTTGTGTGACAAGCCCACGAGCTTTTGGCGATTGAAAAAACTTTCCCTCGTCAAACGTTTCCGAGCACAGCAGCGAGGTATCAAAAAACTCTTGTAATTCTCTCTGAAGGTATTCATCTTCTGCGGTAGCGATACCACCTTCTCCGGAGTTGTACTCGCTGATATTCGCTAGAAAAGTGAACTTTGACTTCGCGAGGGCGCGAAGAATGAATTGGTACAAAACATAAAGATTGTTTACGAACTCTTCATTCTTCATAACATGTCGGTATAGTTCACAGTTTGGGTAAAAGGAAATATTCGGATTTGACAATACGTTCATTTTTTGTAGAGGAGACTTACCATCCTTGTCCTTGTAATAAAAGGCAGCTATATGCATTGTGATGGAAGTGTGAAGGCCACTAATTAGTCTTCTAAAAACTTGTTCCTCCTTGCATTCACCTTCGATTTCCAGTTCACCATCTCGGGGTGCTTCCACCATACAGTTCTCCTTATAAATTGCATTCCACACGCGAGATGCCAAAGGACCCGAATAACCAGTATTTGCCTCCGGGTTCTGAAGCAGGTCCACGTACACTTCATCAGAGCCCTTCCAGAAACCCCAATGATCAATGTTTTGGGGATGAGGTTCCCCAAAAGAGATAAGAGAGTCGATAGAAGTGGGGTCACTCATGTCGTGGGAGTACTTTAGGGCATCCGGAATATGGTTCGCATCACAGGAGCAAATCTGGCAGCTATTCTCCTCGGTGGTGCACAAGTACCGCACTGCCCAGTAGGGACACTCCTTCATCAAATTTACCTTAAAGAAGCGAAAAAATGGCCGCCCCGTTATGTTGTTTAATAAAAGGGAGATTCTCTCCGCACCATCACTTATTTCCTCAGACGTAGAACTGCAAAAGAATTCTCCAGCCGCTTTTGTGTTTTTACCGCCTTCCAAATTGTCCGACGCAACATACCTTTGCACCACGCCCTCCTGCTGTAACACACCCCATACATCGATTCCCAGAATAGAAACGACAATTGCAAGAGTGCCGAAAAAAAAGGGAAAAACCACCCGCGGAGAAATTATCAAATTCATTTTTTACTTTTACTGAATAATATACCCCGCACCCCAAAACGAAAAAAAAGAAATCCGAAAGCGAAAAAAGGAGGAAGCAAATAAGCCACAAAAAAAAAAGCAAGAACGAGGACGGCAAAGAAGCCACTGTTAACAGGAAAAAGTCGGGAAATCCCCAGGCGCCGCCCCCGAAGCGCCGCATGCGCGGGACCCTTGGCCGCAAGAGGGCCGCCGTGCCCCACGCCCCTTCCAAAAAAAATCTATCTCTTTTTTTTTTTTTTTTTTTTTTTTTTTTGCAGCAATCTTGGAGAAAGAAAAAACAAGTAACCACTGGAAAAAAGTTCGAGACAGACAGAGCGAGGCATGTCTTTCCGATATTACTTCCCTCTTTCGCGGCACACGGGCCCCCGAAAGGGTGTGGGTGGCGGACGCCTGCGCGCGGGAGAGTTCAATAAATTTGTCCGCCGGCCGTTCCACCAGAGGGTGATGGCACAAGTCTCCCGCCCAAGGACGGGTAAGTATGATGCTCTGGACAGAAAAAAATTGCGTCAGGATTCATCGCAGAACTTCCGTCAGTTTAACGCCGCACACACCCCACTGCAAGCATTTAAAAAGGATTTTAAGAGAGAGCTGGTGGGTACAGGGCGAAGTGTGTATCTACCAAAATGGTAAGGACTTTTCTCTTGCAGCTCTTTTTTCTGCCTTTTCGCTCTTTTTCTCTCTATTGGATCCCTCTAAAGCGTTGAAGTTCCACAGGCGTTTTCTGCTTTTTCCACAAATCACTCCTTTTTGTTTTAGTTTTTTTTTTTCTTCTCTTTTGACACATGTAATCTGCTGTTTTACCCCTTGTTCTTCGTTTATACATCCGCTCTGTACTCCTTTATATATTATTGAGCTTTCAAGACATCTTTAAGTTCATTGCCAACCAACTGCACACTGTAGTACAATGACAAAATTTCATTTTAGTCTTCTTAGGGCTCTCTTGAGACACAAGCAACTTTACAATAATGTGATTTTACCTTACTTTGGCACTCTCCATCCTTACGGGGTTAGGTACATTCTTCGACATCATCAAAACCTTTTGCCCTATATTCTGGATCCCCACGATGGTAAACTCTTTCGTCTAGAGGAGAGTCTTCAAAAGGCTCTGGATGGAGGTGATGAACTGTCGCTCGCGTTTAGCGCCCTAAGGTGGCTCTCGTGGATGGACAATCGCCTGCTTCCCATGAGGCCTGAGGCCCTGCATAGCGTGAAGTATAGATTTGGTATTGGTGAGATTAGTGAGGTTGCCGGCACCCTGGAGCCTGTGGTCGTTGCGATTCGTTTTCCCTTTTTTATGACAGAAGAAACCCATATCGATTCGGGAGCACATGTATCTCTTGATGAACCATGGTATATTGTTCTTCCTCCATGTGACCAGTATAACCATGAGACAAGGGAAAAACTTGTCCCGGAGAGAATACTACGGAAGGTACGATGCCCCGTTTCAGTTGGGTACAATCCATGCCTGCCGATTTTTTTTGAAGGTTACGACATGAACAAAAGTGTGTATGTCCCACGAAAATCGATTGGGGAAAGCAAAAGGACTATCAAAATCGTCCACATCTGATGTATTGTGTTATACAACTTGATGCTATCTTGTTTTTTTTATATATCTGGACTTGTTTAAGTTCTTTTCTGGAGAGTACCATTGTGATGTCGAGATGTAGTTCATCATTCGCCTTTTTTTGTTCATGTTCTGGAGTTGTTTTTTTTTTTTGCTGTTATTGTTTTTTTTTCTGCAAAACAATGCGACAGCAGGAGGGGGCAAGAGATAAACGATGCACAGTCTGCCCAATTTTGTACAATCGTGTTAGTGATATTGCTGCCTATTAAGGTATCATATTTTATACCTTTCTTCGTGCATCTTTTTGTTGTAATTCAGAACAAGACGAAGATTTGTTCCCTTGAAAATGCGCTCCTTTTTTTTGTTATTTTTTGCATGAGTGCGGATATCTCTGTAGTGGCATATTTCTGTGCAGTACTCTCTGTTTTTTTTTTCTTCTTCTTCTCTCTGTATGCATTTGTTTGTGAAGATTAAGGTTCTGCATTGGTGTAGCAGTACATTACTTTTGCAGACCCTTTGTCATACGTAATGTCCTCCGAAGCTGTAAAGAAGCAGATTCTTACTGCCATTAGTATCCTGAATATTCCCTTGGGTCAACTTCCAAGCAAACAAAAGGTTGTGGAAGTAAGTTCTGCGGCAAAACTACTTCGAAACCGTGTTTTGAGAGAGTATGCTCGTGTTGAAGAACATATAGAGTTACTTCGTCAAAAACAACTTTATGGAGACAGTGATGATGAAGGTGACGATGAGACCTTTGATCATGATTATCAGTGTAACAGCAAGTATATCAATACTAATAATACTGAAAATGTTTTTCCGGGGTTCTCTTCCACCGGTGTTTCTTCAGATGTCTGGAAGTTGACCCGACATGACTTTATCTTCATAAGTGAAATGATGGTTATGGAAAATCTTGTGGTGCCGTTGCTGTTGGCTCATGGGATGAACTTTGACTCGCTTCTCTTGCCACAACTGCTTAAACTACTGACCGCAATGCTCCTTCCTGTTCCCGAGCATTCCCTTGAGATTCCACGTCAAGTGGACTACGTTCGACGTTTAGTCAAACGCTGCGGGACAGATGAGTTTTTCGCGCTCTTGATTCAGTGTGTTGCACCGGTTGCTGAAAAACGATCAACTGGCACCCTACAGAAGGAAGATGTTGTTTTGCTGGAAGTCGTGTTGAAGATTATAACACATTTTTTTACTGGACCAAGGGAAAGTATTGCATCGCTCATTGGTTCTTTTAGCCGAAATCATGGTGTCGAGCTTTTTCTTGTTGTACTTAATCAAAACTATGCTCGGAGTGAGTCGAGAAAACACATCGATATTCCACCCCCCGAGATTGATAATAGATTACGAAAAGTCGAAGAGCCGAGCGGATGTAAAGCCTCTGCTCCAGATGATGTTGTCTTGCTTGAAGATGAAAAAGAAAAAGGGGAAATACTTCTCTTAGATGGAGATGGGGAAGAAGAAGAAGAGGAAGAAGAGGATTGCGATGGACAAAGTGAGGCGTCTATTAGTGATGCGCGTGTTGCGGCCGGAAAGACTGACAGCGATCAATTTGATTTTCGAATGGTGGAGCTTTTCGAAAGTGATGAACAGCTGTGGAAATGGAACATGCATATAGTTACTGCAATGGCCGCAGTACTTCGTTGTGCAAACCCAGCGGAACTGGCACACCTTGGTCTTCTTTCTCGGTTTCAGGGCAACTCTTCGCACCAAGTGATGGAAGGACTTGCGAATGGTAAGAAGCTGCGTGAGTGCAAAAAAGAATCGGATCGATGGAGACGTGTTGCACAGAGTCGGAATGGTGCCATATGCTCGAATGGTTTGCTCATACGTGGAACACCCTCGCGGCGTCTCGGTGGAGAAGGTGGGGTGATTGGTTCCACTTTGACGCTTCTCGGACCGGGAAGCAAAGACCCACTGGAAAAGGCCCGTGACATGGATCTTCGAAAGAAGGGTAGTTTTGTGAGGGGAATTTCCGACGATGCTGTTGCAATGTGTAGTCTTCCTTTGCCAACAAAAATTCAGCTTGCTCAGCAGTGTCTGTCGTTTATATGTTATGGTTTTGAACCTCTGAACATGATGGTGTGGCGTCGATTAGCTAATATGATCACTGGTCTTGATAGCATTGTAAAGGAGCGTAGTGAGTTATTGTCAGGGCTCAAAAACTCAGGTGAAGACAATGAATTGCCTGCTCAACTTGATAAAGCTGCCTATGTTTCGGCTAAAAATATATTGGATTATGTGGATACATGCGCTTCACTTCTCTCTTACACAAGGGAGGTTGTGCGTTTGAGCAATCAAGAGACTGGTGGCGTCCCACCCGAGACATTTCATCAACAATGGCAATCTATTTCTAGCATCATTTCGCTTGACCACATTCATTACGGCCTTGAGATTCTACGCATATTCTCGAATTCTCCAGATTTCAAGAAAAAGTTTGACGTGACGAAGGCAGCAACATATGTTGCTGAGTTGTTCATGACGCTTAACCATTTGATAGAGGGTGATATAGTGAGGGATCCGAGCGTTATCGCTGCTGCGCATGCACTGGCTTCGTCAGTTTTATACTCTGAGGAAAATATTAACCTAATATTTGATGTTATTACGAAATCTTCGGTAAAAACCTTTTCTCCAACTAAAGCGAGGGTTCTGGTTTTGCTGGTGTATTCGGTTCTGCGTCTTATGGAAAGGTGCAGCTTTAGGGGAAGTCTCCTTTTCCCAAAACGTGAAAAGAAAAAGATGAACGAAATTGTTACACAAGAAGCCGATGATACGGAAAGAGTGGAATTTTTGGATTCTGAGAAATTAGGTAACAACGATACTTTTTTCTCTTTGCATGATAAAGTAGACGAACCCAATCTCTCTGAAACTGCATTGCAGACGACCGTTTCGTCGCTGCCGTCGGACACATCACTATCTCTAAGGGACGCTCAGCCAGACCAAATGACCTTGCAAAGTGAGGGTTGGAAGGAAACATTCTCGGAAACTGCTTCAGTAATTTCAAGCAAACACGCCATTGGATCTTCTATTATGGGGATTGAGAGGGAGGTGCAAATGGGAAACTACTTCAGGCGCCTTGCAATAGTGAAGAACATTAAGTTTATTCTTTCACCACTCCGCCATTGGAAAACAAACGATGCGGATGTAAACACTGGTTTGGCATATTTGATTCGATCCCTTGTTGCTGAGGGATGTGTCAACATTTTTTATTCTGCTCCCTTCTTATTGGTAATGCGAGATGTTTTGGCCAATGGTAAGCACACCCATCCTGATTTGTACAGTGTCTGTGATGATGTGATTCACAACTTATTCAATCCACCGTACGCTAAAATTCTCGACGAGCGAAGAATGACGCAGTTCGGATCATCGCTTGGTATTTTGGGCGGTGCTCAGTCATTTTTGGGGTTCGAGGTTGCACTGCGGTGTGCGCGCTCTCTTTTTTGCTTCAGCTTTTCCGAGTACAATATTTTGGAGGAGAAAGGCCTTCCTCACTTGATGGACTCCACAGTCATTCCACTCGCTCATGAGGCTCCATGCGACAAGGATCTCCATGCTGCTGTTCAAGAGCCCCCCGCCAAGAAATACCGTCGAAAAAGGGAGCTTTCGCCGGAGACAGTGAGTAAAGTAGAAAGGGCGTCCTCAGATGAGTCGCAAGCTCATTTTGGCATTAACGAATGATATGATGAGACTGTTTTTGAGTAAACGATTATGTGGGGGCCTGTGCAGGGCTTGTTCGTGCCATCGTGTTTGTCGCTTTTCCAGGACCAACTATGTGCGTCTTTCCTTCTTTTCCCATTTTTTTTTTTTTTGCTGTTTATCATTGTTGTTGTTACTGTTGTTGTTGTTCCACCTTTCTTTTTTTTTTCCCATACCTTCCGTTTTTTTTTTTTTTTGCTATAGTTTATTGAATTGAGGGAGAATAGTGTTGAAGAGCAAGAATGCTCATGAAGAAGAACGAAGAGATAATAACTCCCGAGATTCTGCAGCTCCGTGTAAAACAGGGGCTTCAGAAGCGAAAAAAATGTGCGTTATGCCTTCATGTCTTTTATGTGAACGAATTGCCAGGAGCGATCACGCACAAGTCTATACTGGAGCTTCGTCAGAAATGGGGCATCGATGTTCGCCGAGGCGATCGTATGCCCCCGCCATCTCAGCTCTACAAACGGGAGGAGCTGTGTGTCTTTTGTATGCAGTTCTTTGACACAAGTGGGTCCATGCAGTCACAACAGCAACTTCTGGCTTGTACACGAGGAGGAATGCCGGCGCGCTTGACGATGCGCTGAGAAACCAATAAAAAGGTTTTTGCTCGCGTGCTCTATCTCCTCGGTGCATGCTCTAAAAAAAAGGGTGAGGGGAAAGGCCAACGGCAAGAGCAAAATATAACACCAAAAAGAATGCACCTGGGCATGTATGAAGATCCTATTCTCTATGAATGCAGTGGAAGTTTGTGTTTGCTTTGAAAGTAACAGCAACAAGAACGATAAAAAAAAAAAACTGCCTCTTTCTCTTGCAACTACACACGTACATTGGAAGTACTATCTCTCCTTTTTATCCTGCTCTTGATTGCTTCAAACCCAAAACCAAGACCGAAATAAACCCCCTCAAAAGGCGTCGCAGTTCCCCCCCTCCCCCTTCTCTCTACATATGCGTATCCCTTTATATCGTTTTATTGGTAACGAGTAGTACACCTCTTGGCGAAGAAGATATATATATATATATACAAGTTTTTAGTTGTTTTTGGTCTGTTTCTTGTAAAAGAGTTTGGAAACTAACCCATGTCTTCAATGATGTCCCAGCATCAGCAGATGCCGCCAGTTCTACCGCATGCCGCGTGGATGTGGAAGCCGCGGTCCAAGAAGGTGGTCGAGGGAAAATTCAGGGGTGCAGCGGCGTCGTTTTTTGGTGTTCGGAATGTGGGGGCGCAGGAGTGGAAACGGCGTTACGTGTTTGTTGAGGGAAACGCCATCTGCTACGGATACGGTGTGGGGAGTCGCGAGAAGGTAATCCCGTTGGAGGTTATACGTGCTGCGAACTATGCTTCTTGTGACGTTTTTATTGCCGCCCGTGCGCCAAGCGACAAAGTGCAGTTTGGCTGGTTTATGTGCATCAGCGGCAAGGAGCTGCTGTTCTGCTGCGAGAATGACGCCACACGGAAGGAGTGGGTGACGTTTATTCTCGCCTCACTGCAGCTGATGAGCGGACTGGCAAAGCCGGTTTCTCCGCGCGGTGGTGCTGGGACCCACACAATTTCCTCTCTTGTCATAAGTTGTATCGAGCAGGGGCGCAAGAGCCCTCATCACGCGCGGAAAGATCCGACACCCTCCACTGCAACTCAGGCCGATGCAAGCGTATCAAACTCTAAAGTTGACAACAATGCGGCGTTGATGCCTCCACCGAGAGGGGAAAAGGTGCTAGAGGCACCGGAGCAACAGACGTCGCGGAACTCAGTGAATGGGGAGGATAGTGAAGAAAAAAAAAATGACAGTGACGACGAAGACGAGGAAGAAAAAAAAGCAGGTGAAGATGGTGACGATGAGGGATGTACTGCCATGGATGAATTCCTTTCTCACCACACCGACGACACTCTCGATGAGGATGTAAGCGATGAAGAGGATGGTGATGGTTGCGTTACACCGCGTCCCACGGCCTTGGCGAATGCGGTGCCGCATGAGTCCTCGATGGATATGCGCGCGCTTGTGCTGTTGGAAAAGGCCCAGGAAAAGTGCTCACATATTGAGTACAAGTTGCGGTCACTCAAAGAACACTTCAAAACGGGAGACGGCGTGCAGGACGTGGTTTTCTCCCGAACTGTGGAAAAAATTGGGAGGCGCGACACGGTACAGGAGCGAGACCTTATTTTGACGCCACGTAATCTGTACCTAATTGCTGAAAATCGGCTCACCGGTGGTACCCAAGCACGATACATTGCCACAGATCAGATTTTTGGTGTCATTGAGAGCACTGTAGAGGGAAATCTTCTGGCGGTTATCGTCCCGTCATTCCATGACTTACTCATCCGGTTCAACAAGCAGAATTCATGTGTCGGTGGCGACGAGGTGGACGTGAAGCTGCAGTTTATTGCTCACTTGTACAAGATTCACCTGGAACATTATGTATCACAACGGTTTTTCTTTCGCGAGGTAGAGAATGTGAAGGTTGTTATACGACGTAGTGCAGCGGAGCAGCATCTACCACTCATGTCGTTTTCAGAGGACCGCATGCATGCTGGGACAAACAAGAATCTTTTATCATTGTTTCGTTCCCACGCAGAGTCTGTTGTGTACTGGTCTTCCATGGTTACCCGTGTAAAGGGAAACCGTCGCATGCAGCTTCGGGCACTTGTCATCACCGATGGTGCAGTATACTTTGTTAGAGACACACTGGCAAAGGTTAGTCTTCGCATTCCGTTAGTCGAACTGCTAAGCGTGCAGTTTGACAGGGATTCTCAGATTATACTTTTTCACTGCCGGAAAATAGATCTTCTCTTTATGGTCCAGTCAAGCGTGGAGTTCATGCGCCTTATCGACCTGGTTCCAGATGTTCTTCAACGGTGCTGCGGGGTAAGGCTGATTGCTGCCCCATCTAAGCAGCTATATGCACAAGCAAATCTGGGGAAGGCATGGAAGAAAAGAAGTGCAATGTACAATCCACAGTCAACTGGTGACATTTCAAAAGGGCACATGAAACTCCCGAGACGTGTTTTATCTTCGATACATCCGTTGTGCTTTCAAAATCACTTCAAGTTGAACCTTGAGAAGGGGAAGAAGCCCGCATTACAGACTGGTAATATGGGATCGATGGTAGGAATGCTGGGTGCTTCTCCACTTGGAGAAATTACCGGGGGGCGTGCCTTCTTGGCTCGCTACCGGTTCGTTGAAGAGCTTGTCGTTGACTTTGAAGATGAAAGAAGCCTTCTTATTAACCCTCCGCCAAGTTGTGCGGATTCCTTGTCTCTCAACAGAGAATTTTCAACGGACTTTGACGTGGGGCACATCTTTTACTCCTCACTGTGCAAAGAAATAGACTTGAGATCGCTTCCGAGTGTTCCTTTCTTGAGTGATAGGGTGCTTGGGGAGCATAGTATTCGGCGAGTGATTTGTGTGTGTACGAATGGTATTCTCTTGCTGCACTACAGTGATGAGATCGGAAAGCTGCGACGCGCTTTGAAGGCTCTTCTTGGTGACAAGTTCAGATCTGGGTCGACAATGAAGCACACGGACGCCTCTAGCACGCATGATCCACGTGTTGTTCTCTTTCTTTCGTGGACGAACGTTGATGGTCTTGTGTACTCCCATTCAAGGAATGGGACTGTTGTGGGCGTCATGACAGGCTCGGGACACTCCTGTGACCACATGCTTGACATTGAGAGTAACCAGAGCTTGGAGTGGCTCATTTGCTCTTCAGCATGGAGTTACGTGCAGCACGGTCAATACCCTCCTCACTCGTGCAAGATGCTCTCGCTTTTTACCGTGCCTCATGCAGAGAACGTTCGAAATGCACTAAAGAGGACTGTCTTTGACCCAATGCCCACCATAGCGCTTCGGTGTGCGGCGAAAAACGTTGCAAGCGACAAACTTCACCTCGCAGTGGTGCCAGAAATTGCCGAGTCTTGTCGTCGGTTTGGTGACAACACTATCTACTTTTCTGGTGTGGCGTGGCACTATACTTCTTCAGTGCTCAAAAAAGCATGTAAGATGTCCCAAAAGAGGGTTGAAAAGTCATCTAAAGAGGCTCACCGTAGAGCGACCTTCATCCTTATTGTGACAAACTGTGCCGTTTATTGGTCCACCAGTGCTGGCCTTGCGATTGTGCGACGGACAGAGCTGCGCGACATTAAGGAGGTGTACCTGAGCCAAGCCGAACCAGATGCATTGCTGATAACAGTACCGAAAGAATACGACATGTACTTCCACCTTGATGGTCGTGCAAGGGAGTTTCTTGCGCGGTTGCAGGAGGCATACGCAGCGTGGACAGACTATGATCTCTACCTTCCCCACGAGTCGCAGACCCCTCACTACAACGTGGCCAAGCAAACGCTTCCCGTGACTATGGTGCCTCACCTCGTCTCGGTGGGACAACTGGCCAAACCACACTATTTTGACAAGTTGCAGGAAAATCGTTCCTCCAGCGAAATCAAGCGGAAAATGGAGTCCCTGCACCGCCGTTTCCTCGCGGAAGCTATCGCCAAACACGAGGCTGCCTTGGAGGCAGCATTCAGGCCGAAGTTACCCAACGGAAAGCTAGACCTGAGGTTTGGCACAGAAAGGCTCACATGGGAAGGGGTGTACAAGAACCTCAAGGCCACAAAATTCTTGCTTGAGTTTGTGCACCGAAGGGCATACCGTTTTTCCCTACGGAGTACCACCTGTCAAGAGATGGAGCGTGCACAGCTGCTATTGTATCAATTTCTCCAAATGGTAGTCGTAGTGGAAGGTTTGGAGGAGGCAGTTGCAACGGAGAATCTGAACTTGTATGAGGCAGCGTTTGAGGCGGCGAAAAAATACAATTCGCTCTGCGTCTTGGTGGAGGAGAACCGTGAGATGCACGCGAAGCTCCGAAAGCGAAAGTGCGCCATGAATGCAATTTCAACATTTATCGCTAGCAACGCACGCCCCTCATTGAAAGAGGCCAAAGACACGTTGCAGCTATTATTTGAGAAGGCAATCAAGAGTGGCGTTCAAGCGGAGGCGCTGAACAAGATGCGTCTCACCGTTGATCTCCGTGCTCAGCAAGAGAGCCTCATCGCGCGGCTACAGGAGCGCCGTACCTCTTTCACTGCCGCTGCAAAAGAGTTATCAAACGAGAGGGTGTTGGTGGCACTGCTCATGGAAGCTGCACGCCAGCTCGAGGTCCCTGTTTCTCTTGTTACAACATCCTTCTCATCTGTTGCACCGAGTGGAACGCAAACTGTGCAAGAGGAAGAACAACAACAGTCGTACAAACAAGAGCAGCGGGTGTTTGAACAAGTGGTGGATGCTGAGGGTGCGGATAAGGTTATGTGTGATGCTATTGACACTGCGGTTTCACTGGGCGATGTGAATCTGCTTGGTGACATCTTGCAGTTCGCTGAGCGATTCCTGTCCGAAGAGGTAAAGAAAAAGGTAAGCTATGGACGGGAGCAACTTGTCTTGTACCGCGAGCACCAGATGACACACCGCATGGTGCGACGCCTGGCGGAGCGTGTCGCAACTTGCCAAACGTCTCGCAGTTGGACTCTTCAAGGGATCTCGGAGTTACATGAGTTGTGCACGGAGACATTACGCCAGCTTCCAGTTGCTGTGCCTTTTATGGAGCGAGACCGGCGTTTGCTACAGCTGCAGTTAAATATTCTGGAGGAGGAGGAGCACTGCCTCGCCTTGCAAGACTCTATGCGGCGTAGGGCACAAGAGGCTCAAACTCAATACAAGGAGGAGCTGCGCCTAAAGAAGGAGAATGGACAGCAGTCTATGCGAGAGCGAGAACGGCGTGAGGCTGAAGCGAATCGGCGGCGCCGTGAAAATTACCTGCTTCTTTGGAAAGGCCACACTCAAAAACTTTGTGCCTCGCTTGAGGAAGCCATGCAGTCGGGCGTTGTATCAAACGTGGCACGGTGTGTACGACAGTGCATCTTTTTCCAGAAGGAAGTGCATGATGGACTTGCTCAGTATTCATGTTCAGCAGTTATGCATTCTGAAGAAGTTTCGGAAAAAATTGTCTCACGCCTCGAAGAAGCAGCGGCGTGTGGGCAATTGTTCTTGAAGAAGCAAGAGCTGGAGTCGGGTCACTGTGTCTTCTTAGCACGCATGAGCAGCTCCAAAAAGGACAACGGCCGTAGATCTGTTGCCCTAGAGGCTGCATCACCACCAATACCACCCGAGCTGCTTCGGATAATCGAAGACTACAAACCGCAGGAGTTAGTTGAGTACGTGCAGTCCCACGAAGGCGAGTTGACGGCCCCTGTTCTTGCAAAAGTCCGCGAGTTGTGGTCGACATCACGTGAAAGGCGTCGGTGGGTCGCGCGGCTGCACCGCGCCATACACACCGCTTTTGCGTTGAAGAACGAGGGAATGCTTCGGGTCCACATTGATACGGCAAAAGCGGCGGGACATACGGATGAGGTTGTGGAAAGCGCAGTTGAAGTACTTGCAGCGATGCAGGCTAGGCAGAACGCAGCGCCAAAGATCACCGATGCTGTTGGTCTTTCAGGGTTGGCAGAAATCGACGACACTCAGACCGATGTGCCGCGTATTCTTGCGATCTCTCGTGAGTACGATCTCCAGTCGAATAACCCTGCGGAAAAACTGCTTGCTTACCTGCACACCGCCATTCTCTCTATGCTACAGTCTGTCCAACGACCTTGGGGTGCCAATGACGGAAAGTTCTGCGGTACATCTGAAACGATGTCGAATGTTGTGCAACTGTGGTCTGATGTGTTTCATCATGGTTTGAGACCCTCGGGGAATGTGTTCCAGAGGAGGCGACGTGACTGCTTTGATTTCCTTCAGTTTGTCGCCCAATATAACGTCTCTGGGGATTATATGGCCCCTCACGTGAACCGTCTGCTGAGCGACTTTGGTCGCATCAAGAAGTATAACACCACGTGTGGTCGAAGTAGTACCTACGTCCTCATCGCTTACATGCTTCGGCGGGAGGTGTTGGGGTGTGCTCTGTCTGAGATTTCGTCTCTGGGACCTAAGATAAGAGGGGACGTTCTCTTCGAAGATGCGCTACTCAACAAGAGTCTGAGTGACCTAATCCCGCTGGCCTACATGTGCGAACAGATGGACTGGTCATCAATGGTGAGTGAGACGTTGGGCGTACCCACTAGTACTACTACTACTACTTCTGTCGTATACGGGCAGTGCACATCGGTGTATAACTCTGTTACACGGGAAATTGTGGAGGGGGGCAACCATGGTCTCGTGCTATCGGGGGAGCCACAGAAAGAGGATGGCAATGCATTGAAACTGGCAGCAATGAAAAACTGCAAGAGTTTGATACGATCTGCCATTCGTATTTTATTCAACTACTTTGCTGAGGAGCTTGCAGCACTTGGCTTCTTCCCGTCGGTAGAAGGTGTCCGTGCACTCTTTGACGAGGGGATGCATAAAAAGGTTGGCATCCTCGTGCAGGACCATTTGGTCCCTGCTCTAGCCAGCCTCTTCAGAGCAGGTTTTCGATCCACGTATCACCTCTTGCGCACACGCCACGTGTGGGACGCGGTGCTGGAATTTGGTAGCAGCTTGCAGCAGGGCTCTAGGGAACTGAATAGCGTGACGCTTATTGATGCCATTCAGCTGGTAGAAGCCATCACGGATGTGGACGGGAGGAATCGTGGGCAGATACGGCGCCTCAGCGAGGACGAGTTGGCAAATGTGCGGTTGCGCATGCTGTTGATTGCGTGTCTCAATCATAACATACTCGCATGCTTTCTGAAAATGTTCTTTCACGCTGAGGAAGGTGCCACCCACTGGGCAACAAAAGACGGTCTCTGGAAGTTTTACGACCGCAATCAATCTGTGTTTCATCCCCCAGATGAGGAGGCAGTGAAGGGGCTGATGGACGTCCTTGCGATGGTGTCGGAGTTGCCGTTTGTTCTGATTGTGGATCGAGAGCTGTGGTGAGGCCTCCTGTTTTTGCTCGATGCTGTTGGTGGGGAGAGAGTTGTTGACTGAGGCGGGCAACATCATTATGATCTTTTGATTTGGTCGTTTCTTTCCTTATGCGTATATCTCCGGACTGCTTTTTCTCGTTGTTGTTGTTGTAGTTGTTGTTATTGTTGCCTTTGTCTTGTGCAAGCAGGTGAGGCGGGGAAGAGAGAAGTAGTGAGAGAAAAAGAAAGAGAGACTCATCCCGCGGCACTGCATAGTTGGGGGTCAGTTTTTGTGTTGTCTCAATGCTGCTGCACACGATGTGCAGGTGGAGCAAGCGCACGCCTGGCTATGTCTTTTGGCGGCAAAGCACGCTTGTCGAACTGGAAAGTGCAAAGCGCAATTACTTGCTCTCTGAGCGACCGTTGCCGATTGCCGAGATTGCGCGCAGGATGCTTCGGGTCAAGTCACGCTACCTTGACACGAATGACTTTCACGAGCAAAACCTGCTGCGCGGCGAGTACAAGTACTTTTCTGGCAAACTATGCGACACACGACACGCCCGAACTGAGGATATGATCGCGTATATACAGTGCGGTGCCTTCTTCGGCTTCTGGGACACCGCACAGATGGACTGTGTCATGAACGAGCTTCTTCTAAAGATGGACGAGCTGGACTCTCTTGAACTTGTACACCTCTTCGTCTCTCTCCCGCCGCTGCGAAAGCAAGGCGGAACGCTGCAGGGGTGCGTGGCTCGTGCACTCATTGACGTGGTACCCAATCTCTCTTTGGAGGAGTGCTTCCGCGTCGGCACTGCATGTGACGAATTTACCCCGCATGAACTTGTATACAATGTAATGCGAGCAATCGAACCAGAGGCGTCACGCGGCGGCCTCTCGGCGGTGCAGTGCGTGGAGCTGATTGACACCTTAGGGACGTGCTGCTCACAGGCAATCCAAAAGGAGTTAGAGGCACTGCTGGATAATATGAAGCGCATCATAGTGGTGAGGATGTCAGAACTGAGTGTAATGGACATTGCTGTCGCGTGCGCATCGTTGAAGATGATGGGTGTATTGGACGCAGTCACGGAAAAAGAGGCGCTGCATGTGTTTATGATGCGCATAGGAGAAACCTGCGCAAGGTCTACGGCGTTGATGTTTACAGCCTTTAGCGGTTCCCTTTCGTCCTCACAAGCAATGGAGGAGCGGGTGGTGTTTCTTGCCACAGACTTCATGCCGAGTGAGCTGCTCACCGTGTTTGGGGTTTATATGGATCACTATGTTGCCATGTGCCTTGTTTCTGCTGGTGACGTGTTGGACGGAAAGGAAAATGTTTCTTTTACCTTAAAAACGGCAGGGGTGCCAGTAGATAGGTCGTCCTCCCAGCACCGCATGGAAGAGCTGCAATTTGCACAACAGCGCCGATCTGCATTGATGCACGTGCTGCAGGAATTGATGGATCAGATGGTGCTGTTGCTTGACTCCGCCTCGGCATACTTGTCGGCTGCAGTGCAGCTGCAGCACCTGGAAGTGTTCCAAAAGGCTGTTGATGATCTTGACGGTGATTTGGCGCAGCTGAGTGAGGCCCTTCCGCAAACTGGCCGCTGTGTCCAGATTCTCTGCGCAAAAGCCATCGCTTCGCTGCCCCAGTACACGTACTTCCAGCTTGTAGCGCTGCTGCAGCTGTGTGGCTCGCTAAGGAAGCTGGTGGTGGACACCGTAGTGGGTGCGGCTGTGCACGAGTTATGTCGGCGAGAGGTTAGCGTATCGGGGAGCGAGGCACTGCAGCTATGCGCGGCGCTGCAGATGGTGTCGGGGTTGCGTTTAGAGCATCAGCGTCGTGTGGAAGAAAATCTGCTGCCTAAAATACGCAAGTATTGTGCACAGACAATGTGAACCGGGCAGACACCCCTAGGTGTTGCATGTTTTCTCTTCTGTTGCTGCTGCTGTGCTTTACCACGCACGTACACTGTTACTTTTTTTAATTATTATTATTTCCTTACCTCTTGCTGTGCCATATTCTGTGTGCGTGCACCGTCTTTTATTTCCCTTCCATGTTCTTGTGTGCTGGCACCTCTTTTTCTCATCTCTTTACTGCATTGAATCTCTGCTGAGCCTCCACTCAAAGGTGGTACACGGAGGGTCACAAGAAGAGAGAAGAACAACCAATAACGGAGGGTGTGGTGGGCGTGCTGCGTCGCTCTGCACCCTTCGAGAATCAAGTAGCCGTTCGTTCGGTGTAATACGAAGGGGTACATCTCCTAGAGGGGAGACATGCTTCGCCCTGTGCGGCTGTTGCGCTCGCCAATTGACGAGCTTGTCATCACTGGAAGCCGGTGGTCGCGTCTTATAGCGAAGGCGGTACAACGTAATGATTGCGCACAGGATTCTCCCTCCGCGTCTTCGGCTGCCGCTGCTATTAGTGTTGATGGTGGTGACGCACAACTACCAACGCCGTTCATCACTGTAATCCCAGTTCTTCACGTGGCATCACTTCAGTTCTACGACAAGGTGCTTGACTACATGAAGCAAGCAGTTCAGGAGCGGGGTAATGTTGTCATTCTGCTGGAGGGCATCTGTGACAACAAAGAGAGCGAGGTTCAACAGATGGAGGAGTACTTTCAAATTGCGCGTGACGAGAAGTTGCGTGATGCGATGCTGTGCAAGGCAGACGACAACACGCTCTACAAGGACGATACAATGAGAACCATTTGTGAGGAGTTAGCCGTCAAGTACGAGATCCTTGCAAGGCAGCAGGCGACAATGCGCCTTCAGGAGTGTTACTTGAAACCAAAGATGGCGGCCCTCGTTGGTGAGCATCTGCGCAACGATGCTGACCTCAACCTAAAGGAGGTGGAAGCGATCCTTTTGGAGGAGAACAGCAGTGGCGACGAGTCTCTCATTCCTATCAGTAGTCTTGGTGCACACCCTGCAGTGCGGCGGTTGCGTGAACAGAAGGTGGCGAGGGCGGCGCGGCTACGGTGCGCACAGTGGCTCCATCGCGGATGCGAGGGTGAAGTGATTCTTCCCTGGGGATTTTACCACACGGAGGGCATCAAGCATAACATACTAGCGATGAATGCACAAGACGACTCCGTCGTCTTCGTGGAGAGTGATGAGATGCTGTGCCGTGTGGCGTTTGGTGTGGAGAAAGATCTTCTCGCGTGATGTCAACAAGGCCGTTCTCGCTCGTCAAGACAATAAAGGAAGGGTCCGCGTGTTGTGTGTTATGTGTCACTAGACAAGGTGAAAGAAGAGATGGAGCGAGGAAGTGGATGTGATGGATATTACTCGTAGTGACTACATTCTCCTTTTGGGTCTACTGTGGCTGCTGCTGTGCTCTATACTGTTGCTCCCCCTTTTTTCCCTCAACTCCCTCCGCTTGCCTGCTACGGACGTGCACACTTCTACCCGTTTCTTTACTTCCACGCGTACTGAACCTCTCAGTCATCTCCTTAAATCCTTCTCGTAATCGCATTAGGTATAACCGAGAGGAGTGTCCGTCCTGCCCCACCAACACATACACGGAGATACATATATATATATATATATATTACTTTTTTCTGTAGAGAATTGCAATTGTTTTTGTTTGTTTGTTTGTTTTTTTATTTTTTTTTTTTGGGAGGGGGTTGAGGGGAGAAGGGGGAATTTTTTATTTCGTATAGTCATTGCAGTAACTGTTGTGGTTGTTGTTGTTTTTGTTGCTGTTTTTAACGCCCCAAAGAGTCTACACTTCACATCTGATGGGTTTGTGCTGCGGGAAAGGTGCGATGCCGGTGGTGACCGACACGAGGCATCAAAACCATTTCACGAAACCGCGTGCGGTTCTTTCTGGAATACCAGCCGTTGAGTTTCACTTCATTAGGTCCATGGACTCGCCGGACTTGGCAATGACTCTCACGGGGAGCCGTTTTGGGTTCAACTTGGACCAGAGTGTCCACACGGTGAGTGACTGGGGTATCAGCATCTCGGGTGCTCATTGTCGCACTCTCTCAGATACACTGCGAGAAGACGCAAGAAGCCTCGTGTCTAAGGGGCTTGGTGACGTGCAGACGGGCCAAGTTGACCGTTTTGTCAATGCCATTCTGCAGCTGGGCACGTTGGAGCCACATAACATGATGGAGGACAGCATGCCCAGCCTGTTAAGCAACAACCGGAGTTTCACGTGTGGAACTGTCCCAGGCACGGTTGGGAGGCTGAATTCGCTCACTGGTGATAACCAGCGGCATCTTGAACAGTCGCAGAGCGTAATGGAGCGTATCAAACGCCTAGTTGAAATGGAACAAATAGCCCGTCAGGAGATATCTGGCACATGGAAAATGAATACGGTTTTTTTTTCTTTGGTACTGAGGCGTGTTGTGCCAACGATTAGGAGACGCCACGTGCCAAGGGCCCATAACAAGGAAGACACTAGAGAAGTTCTTGTAATTCACTCTAAAGATATTGAACTGCAGATGAATAATGCTGATGGTGGTAATGATGGCGGCAGTAGCTGTAACAACGGCACGGGCAGATTGATTGAATCGCCTATTTTCTCTCGCGAAAAGAACAAGAATGTTCATTTCGCGCCTCGTGACGAGGGGAGAAGTGATAATCGAAAGGAGGAGCCCCCGCTGGTGACGGAGCGATACCAAATATTGGCCCTGACGGCACGGGAGATTAGCATCACGGCGGATGTTCGGGCGCAGGTTGTGAAAGACACGTGGGATTTTCTTTCGTTGCCGGATGCCACAAACCACCTTAACGCTGGTAATGTATTCTTTAGATTCCTCACCTGCCCTATTCCATCTCTTGATAAGGAGTCTATTGACCTGATTGACACCTTCATCAACCTGTCAGGCTTTCCGAACGAGATGGAGGAGAATAACGTTCCCAGGATCGACATACACTCTCCGGAGGAGCAGGCGAAATACGTTGGTATTCTCGTAAAGGCAATGTATCTTCTTCCCGGGGTGCGTCTCTCGGAGATAACAAGCGAACTGCTTGCCTCTCTCGATTACCAACGCAACTGCCAGCCTGGCGACAACAAGTTCGAAAATTGTGATGTGCCATACACGTTCCGAACTGTGAAGACGGTGATCAAATATGTCTATAGTGTCACCATTCAGATGAAAGTGACTGAGATCACTGACCCGGAGGTTCTGCGGAATTTTTCGCACGTGGATGGAATGGTCCCGGCCAGGGTTCTGCTGCTCGAGCGAACTAAAAAGAACATTTACAAGGTTGATTCTACTGTGAAGGTGCGCTCTGTGCTACTGTACTACCCGGTGAGCGATGGAGTGCTCGTAAATAATCAAACGATTGTACTCAACAGCTCGCTCCCCCGTGTTGTCTCATCGTTGATGCAAACATTCAGCTCGCAGGGCGCCGCTGAAGCGGCGCAGACAGCTAAGCTGACGCGGCAGTATATGATCCGCCGTTATGGCGACTCCCGGTCGTGAGGCTTCACTCATCCGGATGGTGGAGCCCCCCCTCCCACCCCTGTAGGGCTGAGCGGGGGACTGTGAAGGGAGACAAAGGGAGGAGTACAAAAAGTAATTGTAGGTCGGGGCCGGGTGACACCTTTCCACTCGCTGTGAATGTATATATATATATATATATATATATATATATATACATATTCCTACATAATTTAATGTGTACTTAATATATTATCTCCTTCACTGCTTTTGTATGTGTGTTAATTGGTAGATAGTTTTTTTTTCTTTTTTAGTCTGTGTGTGTGCATCGTTTTTGTTGTTGTTACTGCTCCTCTTTTGCATGCATGGGATGCTGCTACTTCGGTGCGGTACGACGCCGTTTGTCTCAGCCCGCTCCTGTTGTGTTTCACTGGTGCTTCTATCGGTTTCTTTTGTTTTGGTCTCTGCTCACCCCTCTGCATGCGGAAGAAGCACCCCAGCGGATAACCGAAAGCGTACTCAGCCACATTCCACGTTGCTGCATTTCTGCACGTAGAGACTTATACACAGTACATACTTCACATACCAGCACGGTATATTTTTTTTTATTCTTCAGAAACAAAAAAAAAAGGCGGAAAAAAAAAAGGTAGCACGCAGAAAATCGTAGAAATTATTTTTGGTGTGTAGGTTTTTTTCTTTTTTTTTTTGAGGGAGTTTTAGACCGGGCGCCACATCTCTTCCAGAAAAAAAAAAACACCCGCGCAAAAAAAAAAAAAAGTAAAGAAACAAGAAGAGGAATACGCCAACAGGGCAACAACAACAACAAAATTAAAAAGGAATAAAAAAGAAAAACAAATGGAGTTTGGACGTACAAACTCGAGCCGTATGCCGCCAGGCTCTGGTCGAGCCGTGCCTCCACGCCCACCTGGTGCTGTGCCGAACCGTGTATCATCGACACCAATCCGTGGAAATACACCTATGCGGGCATCCACGCCTGGACGAAATAGTGCTCGCGGTGACCAACATTCCGGCGCGGGTCTGCCGTCAGGGATGCCAAGGCCTCCAAAGCACAGTGGAGGGTCAACGTCCGCACGGTGCTCAGGGCCGGGGCTCCCCCGCCCGGAAGGTTTCAAGCGCAGTGGGACGAGCGTCGGCTCAAGTATGGGCAACCCTGGGAACAGCAATGAAACCAATAATGCCGGCCAAGGGGCTCTGCGCCAGCTGTCTGGAAAGACCGGTGGAAGCGGCCATGTCAATGTCTATGTGCGTGTGCGTGCCTTTGCACCTCAGGAAACTGCAGAAGATCAGAAGCAGCTGGCTGTACAAATGTGCGATGAAACGGTTGAGGTCACTGTGCCAAAGAAGGGTCGATTCTCGTTCACCTTTGATGGTACGTTTTGGAGCAACACAGCTCCTTCTGAAAAGCCCTATTCATCGCAGGAGGATGTTTTCGAAGCTATTGGCAGGCCATTGGTTGAGAACGCGTTGGCTGGTTACAACGCCGCTATCATGGCGTACGGGCAGACGGGTAGTGGGAAGACGTACACGGCATTTGGTCCGGGCAACTCACTCGGATCATCAGAGGAAGGCCTCATCCCGCGAGTGTGCGACATGATCTTCGCGCGTGCAGCTGCCAGTTCGCAGAAGGGCATTACGTACCGCGTATGTGCCTCGATGTTGGAAGTGTACCTGGAAGATGTGTTTGACTTGTTCAACCACCGAAAGATGGTGACCGTCCGAAACGACTACCGTGACAACTCGTTTCACGTCGTCGGCGCGAAGTCTATTCCTGTTCGAAGCTATGAAGACGTATTTGCCCTCTTGAAGAAGGCGGAACCACTTCGCACATTTGCGGCAACCGCTATTCACGACCGCTCATCCCGCGCCCACACGCTCTTCCGGCTGGAGGTGCAAACCACTTTTGAGTCCACAGACATTGCACCCCGTATTTCCAGAATCCTTCTCGCCGATCTTGCCGGATCTGAACGTATCAAGCTCGCACAGACCGAGACGGGCCTTCCCTTTGAACAGGCGTGCAACATCAACCTCTCGCTACTCGCACTGGGATCCTGCATTGAGGCAGTTGCTACACGCAAGGGAGTTAACCAGAACATTCCAGAGTTCCGAAACAGTACGCTGACGAAGCTGCTAAAGGAATACCTTGGAGGAAACAGCGTGTCAGCAGTGGTAGTGACAATTGCGCCAAGCATCCGTGACGCCCACCTCAGCGTGCAAACACTCCGCTTCGCAGACCGTGCCAAGCAGATGACTACACACGCGAAAATCAACACCGTTAAACCTGCGGATGCGGACGATGACAATGCCGAAAAGCTCAGTGAGGAGCTCCGTGACGCGTATCTCAAGAAGAAGGAGGCTCTCTTTGCGGAGTACCAGTTACAGAATACCATTGAGCAGCTGCTCAAGAAGATCGCCATACTGGAGGCACAACTCATGGAAGCCACAGATGATGAGTTGATCGCCCGTCTGCAAGAGGAAATCGCCAGTTACCAGAAGACACTCGCTGAAGCGGACGCACAACTCCAAGAGCAGCGCCGTGTTCTCTACCCTAATGAGGTGGTTCTAGAGGAGGAACTTAAGCAACTCAACACAAAGATGCAAGAGATGAAGGAAGAGCATGAGGAAGCCATGGAACTCCTCATGACAGAAGACTTGCACAAGTACACTGAGCAGATAAAAGCCAAACAGCGTCAATATGAGGAGGAAGTCATGAACCTCAAAACCGACCACCAATCTGAGGTTGACCGACTCCAGCAGCTGCTAGACAACGCAAATGCCACGATTGAAGAACTGAAATCAAAACTTTCTCAGGCTATGGAGGAAGTTCGCAAAAGGGACAACCATATTGATGAATTGCAAAATGCACTGAAAGAGCTGGAGGATGTCTCCTCTGATATGGAGAAGGAACTTCAGGGGCAAATCCAGAAGTTAAATGAAGAAGTTCAGTGCATGCAGAGCGAACTACAGGAGAAAGAAGCACTCTACAATAGCGCCGACGCTGACCACACTCAGGCCATCCGAATTCGTGACAATGATTTGGAACAGCGTGATAAACAGCTGCATGAGACGGAGGAGGCACTGAAGGAGCTGGAGGAGCGCCATGCAAGTCACGTGGAGGAGGCTGAGTCCAAGCAGAACGCACTGCAGTCAAAGCTGGAGGCCACTGAGGAGGAGCGCAGCAAGACTGAGCAGGAGCTGCGTGAGACGGAGGAGGCACTNGCAGAACGCACTGCAGTCAAAGCTGGAGGCCACTGAGGAGGAGCGCAGCAAGACTGAGCAGGAGCTGCGTGAGACGGAGGAGGCACTAAAGGAGCTGGAGGAGCGCCATGCAAGTCACGTGGAGGAGGCTGAGTCCAGGCAGAACGCACTGCAGTCAAAGCTGGAGGCCACTGAGGAGGAGCGCAGCAAGACTGAGCAGGAGCTGCGTGAGACGGAGGAGGCACTGAAGGAGCTGGAGGAGCGCCATGCAAGTCACGTGGCGGAGGCTGAGTCCAAGCAGAACGCACTGCAGTCAAAGCTGGAGGCCACCGAGGAGGAGCGCAGCAAGACTGAGCAGGAGCTGCATGAGACGGAGGAGGCACTGAAGGAGTTGAGGGACTCGTCTGCTTCATTGGAGAACGATCTGCGCTTCCAGATTCAGAACTTGCAAGCGGAGGTTGAGGCGTTGGAGAATGATGTCAATGAGAAGCGAATTGAGTGCGAGACTCTTCTGGCAGATAATGCGGAGACCATCAAAGCTCTTGGAGATGCGTTGGTTGAGCGTGAGCAGCAGTTTTTAGAGGCAGAAAATTCTCTGAAAGGGCTTGAGGAGCGCTACGCGAACTATGTTGAGGATGCGGAAGAGAAGCAGAATGCGCTGCAGTCACAAGTGGAGTCACTGGAGACTGAACTTTCTAGGTGTGGGGAGCAGCTTGAGGAGGCAAGGAGTGCATTGAAGGAGGAAGAGGAGCTCCGTCTTAGCGACAACAAAATGGCAGAGGAGAAGGTTTCAGCCTTGGAGGCGCAGCTGTTTAACATGGAGAAAGAGCTGGATGCGAGTGAACAACAGATGCGGGAGGAAATTGCTGCGTACGAGGCCGAAGTGGACACGTGGCGCTCCAAACTCGATGCTGAAGAGCGTCTCAACGAGGAGCGGGCAGCGGAACATGAGTCCCGCCTCCAGGCACTGAATGGGGAGTTGCAGGTTGCCGAGAAGCGTCTCGATGCGCTGCAGCACTACATGATGGATGTTGATGGTTACGTTCGCGGTGCATATGCAACGACGCTTGAAGGATTCGGTGTGAAGCAGCAGCAGGCACTAAATGATTTTGCTATTACGGTCTCTGTCAACATGGAAAAATACACGGAGGCGACAGCAGCTCGGCTGAAGCTGCAGGCGGACATAGAGAACCTTCAATCAACGTTGGACGAGACAAAGCAAGATGCCGCAAGGGAGATCGCCGACATGCAAAGTGTGGTAGATGTGATGAAACTCGAGAATGAAGGCCGCCTGAAGGCTGTCATGGAACTTGTGCGCTCGGCACAGTGCGCCCTTGCGGAGACAGAGGTTGCTGTTGACTCCAATGATGAAAACAAGGACATTGTGGTGTGTGCAGGAGGACCGGAACCGCGAATGAGCGGTCTAGCTCCACTGAACAATTCCTTAAACAAAGGGATCGCCATACCGAAGAAAAGCACGGCGACGAGCGTAGGAAAGAAGTCGAAGCGCTAGTTCTCTCATCGTTACTGAGGCCGTCGTTGCTCTATGAGCAGAGTCCGTCAAACGTGTACAAGAGAAAGAGATGAACGTCTCACATTATAAAGATGAGGAACGATGGTGTGGCTCGAAACTGGGGACGTTGTACTTTGTGTGTGTGTGTGTGTGTGTGTGTGTGTGTTTCTATTTTGATATCCAGCTCTTTTTTCCCTGCATTTTCTCCCTGTTTCTGTATGTGCCTGCACGAGTGCACGCGTCTCTCCGGCGTGTCTTGTGAAGAAGCCCCGATTGTGTCTTTCACATTCGTTCGGGGCGCCTCCCTCGCGTACGGTGGCTTCCCCCCGGCGGGGGGGGGGGGAGGGGAGAGAAGGTGTCGCACGCAAGAGGGTGCCGGTGGTGGTCGTCGAGATCATAGTCGGGCGTCTGCGTTCTGGCACCGTGACAAATCCTTTTTTTTTTTTGAGTGCGTCTTGGGGTGCTGTTTTATGTTTGTTTAGTCCTCCTTTCCCACCCGTAAATATAGGTCTGCAACACACATACACATACACATTCGTTGCATCACTCCCTCTCTTGTTCTCTATTTTTCTTCTATCCGACGACTGCCAAGGCCCGTCTTTTTATTTAAAAATTCCGTTGGTAGTGCCACCTCTCGCCTCGCTGCACCGTTACATTCCTTTTGCACTACGCCGCATGAGGTGCTGCACGTTGTTTTTAATATAAGACTTTTGTCGCATTATATGGTACCTTCCCTTTCCCTTTTTTTTTTTCTTTTCTTTGGGCGTGGAGGGAGAGAGTCATGGTAAATGTGTGAGGAGCTTTTCTACGTTTTTTTTTGTGTGTTTTATGTGGCTAAAAGGGAGGGAAGGGGGCTGTAGGGAAGGAGAGAACATCTTTTTTTTTTATTATTAATTTTTTTAATTACTTTTAGAAAAAAATTACCCTTTTTTTTGTAGATGTATAACCCTCCCCCTCCCGCTATTCTCTTTTGTTGTTGTTTCCCCCCTCCCTCCCTCTTTATTTCCACCCATTGCCGCTGCTGCTGCTGTTTGTTTGTTAGTTGGGGCGCCATCCACCCGCCCCTCCTCTGCGTATTTCTCTTCATTTGAAGCATCCGCACCGCTGCCGTCACTGCAAACCGCAGAAGAGATGAAGTGAAAGGCAGCAGGAGCCGGGAGACAATATTTTTCTTTTTTGTCGAAACAACAACAACGAGTAAAAAAAAAAAAAAAGAACTGCTTTTTGCCGTTGGACACATCACGCACGCACAGGCAAAACACATGTGGGTGGTACATATGCAACTACATTATGTCTATACACATATATTGTATACGTCGTATATATAAAAAAAAAAAAACATCATTTTTTTTTTTTCTTGGTCGAGCTGGTTGACTGGCTCTTTTCTCTTTCGTCTGTGCACTTAGCTCCTCCCCCCGCTCGCCTCTTTTCTTCTGTTAGTACTTAGTGGAACGGGTAGGGGGGGGGGTGGGAAGACTGAAGCGTTTACATGCAGCGAGATGCAAGTGTGGTAGTGGGCGATGCAGGCTCGCAGGACACCGCCACAAAAGCAACGACGATGACGAGAACAACAACCGAGATATTGCAGGGAGCGTCTCGTTACTCTCAAGAGGCCATCGCGACGGGCAGCGCAACGACGCGGCAACTTCAGATGCAGGGAGAGATGATGGGCGAAATTAACCGCTCACTCAGCACGCTGGAAGAAGAGTTGGCTCTGAGCAACCGTTTACTGCGGAATATGTCGTGGACCGGAAGGGTATCAAATTGGTTTAGGTCAAGACCTAAAAAAAAGTCGAAAATCGTAAAGGATGATGTGACAGACTCCTCCGCTGCTGTCTTCTCAGATTCAACAGTGTTGCCTTCACCCTCACAGTCGAATCAACAACAACAACAACAGCAGGGGGGGTCGAGGAGCTGTTGTCTTTCCAAGGAGGATGACAAATTGCTTAATATGCTTGCATATGATGTGAGCGTCCTACGGGAACAGGCCCTGTTGCAACAGAGGTTGCTCGTAGAGCATAACCAGATCCTCGACGTAGCAAATTCCAAGGTGAATGGAGCCAGCGCGCATTTGGAGTGTACCAACAGCAAGATGAAGAAGCGGTGAGCCGATCCCCTCCCTGTTTTTTTTTTTTCTTTTCCTTCTTCTTCTCTTGCTCTTGACTTGTGATCCCCCGTTCCAATCTCTCCTCCTCTCCCCCAACACATCACTCACGCTCTCCGCGTGGTAGTAGAAAAAAAAAAAAGCGACCTGGAATGCTACATACATTCTTCATCATGTCTCTGCTGTGTGCGTGTGTGTGTTTGCACTCATTGTTCCTCTTTATATACTTTTTTTTCTTCACCTTTTTTTTTTTTTGTACTTTGTTTGTTTTATGGTGGTGGTGGTGGTGATTGTTGGCTCTCCGGTCACATGTCACTCTTATTGGACGCAAAACGGGGTTTCTCTGGAGGATGGGAGAAAAGTCTGCGCAATGAAATGCTGCACTTCTCTCTTGTGTTTGGCATTTCGGCACCTGTCTGGCGCACCGTTGCGGCAGAAGCCACGAACGCCGAAAAGACGAAAAAGTGCGCGGCGTTCGTGGCGTGAGGGTAATGCGACTACCCGTGTTTGTGATTCTCTTGGCATGACAATTCCCGAGGCACGCCTCCGCCGCGACAAGCTGTCACCCGATGCCTTCGATCGCTGCATCGCTGAACGGGCCCGTGGCATTATCGCCTGCGAAACGGAAGACACACCGCCGGATGTAAACTATGGCGCATTTTTTGATCTCCGCGAGATGCGCTTTCAGGGGCGTAACAGTGACATTTGTAAGTTTGCCGAGATGGCCGTCAGGGCCGAGTCAACCAAAAGATGGAATGATACACTGCTGCAGAACTCGGTGGCGTTCGTACGCGACGGCAACTGCCACCAGAATGGAGAGCCTCCAGATGATAATTCAGACGAAATGAAGAAATCACCGAAAAAAAAAAACAATGCGGTGCTACACCGGGCCTTGAATCGTCACGGGAATGCTTCTTCCATGCTGATTGACCGTGTGGAGAAATGCAGCACCATTCTTGCTGCGAAAACAACACCAGAGATTTCTTCAGAGAGGGCAGGTACAAGTGCAACCAACGAGACGCAAGGCAAACAACGTGTGGACCGGCGGCGCCGACGGATCGAACGAGTTCTAAACCGTGAGGGGGATGTACACCCATGTGTACATCAGGGCGGGTGTGCCTCGAAAGGCGGCGTCACGTTATGCCCTTTTGTGCTTTACCCCGCAACGGTGTGTGTGAAGTTGCTCCGTCATGGGTGTTGCGAGGATGCCATAAGCGGTTGCTGCCCGTGGTGGCATGGTAGTGTAACGGACACGTCCAAAGCAGAGTTGCTTGGAGGCAGTCTCTTTCAAACCAAGGACAAGGAAGAAGAGTCTGACGATAGTTTTTTGCAGGACAGCTGCGAGTGGATGGCTATGCTGCTCCAGATGTTTCTGGATGTTGTAGTTGCAGCACTGGAGGGCATGCAATTTGAAGATAATGAAATGAGTTTCACTGAGATGATAATAAAGCGTGTTCAAATGATACTTTCTGGTGGGAAGGAAGTCACAACCTTCACTCACACCGATCTTCCAGTACACTTTGACGCTGTGCGAGGTGTCCTCTCTGTGGAGCAGAGCTTGGCTGTGAGCACTGTGATGGCAGATATGGATTCCGCCTTAGCGCTTGGGGAGGAGGAAGAAATGACGGCTGCTGGCGGTGGACACGAACGGGGGGATGATTCCTTTGATGCCTTGTTTGCACGAGAGTTAGCCTCACTGCAGCGTGGTGCGGCTCAGCGGGAGGGGAAAGGGAAAGGGTGGCGCGACACTGGTGAGTGGAGACTTCGTCGTGTGCTCACCCACTTTCGTGGTTACCTCATTGCTTGCGATGAGCATGGAGCGCTGAGTGCTCGTATCACTCTCTGTGCACCGCTGACTCGCTGGCTGCTGTTGCAGGCTGCAGAGAACTGCGTGGGGCGTGATGATCAGGCAACAGAGGTAGCACCAAGGAAGCTTTTTGAAGGGGCATGTACTGTCATGCTGCGAGAACGATATCGGATGTGCAGTATTGACCGCACGAGAACTAACGATGCAGCAGCCCCCTTTCATCGCTGGGCCGCATTACTACTGCTGCAAGAAATAACCCTACTTGCGCGCATTTCAGCGTCGCGCACTGCGTTGTGTGATGCCGGGCATAACTCTGAAGGATGCTCTCTACTGTATAAGATGCTACTTGAGATGTACATTGAGAGCGAGCCAGGTTGGTCGAGAGAAAGAGTGCAGGCGCAGTATGTGGGCTTCTGGGTTTTTCTTCAGTCGTTGCTCTCAACCATTTCTCTTTGCATTCTTCGAGATAGCGCACATTTGTTTGCTCTCGCACGCCCCGCCATGGTGGATGTCGCACGGCAATTGGCTCGTGATATTGAGGAGCATTTCACTACTCCGCTTCTTCGAGCGTCTGGATGGTCTGCATGGACAGACGAGCAAATGTTTGCGTCGCAGCAGGCTGTAGCCTATACAGCTGCTGACTACACACGCTTTCACATGCGAACCATTGCTCACTCCTTCATGGTATCGATGCTCAATGTGTTTCTTCTGCACACCTTGCGAGTGGCCACCTACCAGCACCAGCTGCGTCGAAGCCCTGTGGGAGCCGTGCTTTTCAGCGCGGGAAGCAGTGCCGGTGGTGGGATCGAATCCCCACAAGAGATTCTTGCACGAGAGCAAACTCTTCGTGGTGGTGCCAAAGTGCGACGTGGTGTGCGGTTCTACGCACTGGAGGCACTGGCTCTCTTTTCTCTTCTGCAAGAGGAGGGCAACGCAGTGCTCACGCAGCGGCAGCTACTGATGGACGAATTTATGACGCGAAAGAAGAAGAATAGAGAGCGCTACGCGAATGAAGTTACCCGACGCCGGAGCAGCAACAACGGGACTTCGCAGTTGTCTGAGAAAGATGATGTCCATATTCTCGAGAAACTTCTTCCACACGGATCTGCCATGGTTTCCGCGGACGCTGTTGCTCTTTTACTGCGTGTACTGCTAGAAGGAGGAGGGCTGTACAAGGCGCTGCGTCTGGCTACGTCGGCAATTCATGCATGTCGGACGCTGCGGCACGCTGCAGGGCAGCCCAAGCCGTATGTGGTTCAGAGCGAGAAGACCATCCACAAGCGGGTGCGCCACCCCGGATCAAAGCGGAAGCACGTCATACGTACCCGCGTTCCATTTTTGCGACGCGTCGATCCGGAGGAAGATGCAAAGAAACGCAGCTGGGCAGGGGCGCGGCCCATTGGGGTGTACCTGCAGCTTAGCGAAATGGTCGTGGAGGAGGTGACACGCCTCGGATTACGCTCCAAGAGCATCGGCATGAAACTTGCGCGTGGAGTCTGCAACGACTGTATGCGCGGGTCGCTGATTGATTACTCGGCAGCACGTTGCCTTCCTGCTCCATCAGTGGATGACCTGCATGACGATGGCACCGTTGCGGTTGTGTTTGGAACGAGAGCGCTACAAGTAATTCTGTCGCTCGCCGGCGTCGGCAACCGAAAGTCACAGTTGTCTCGAAGTACGGACGAAGTCATCATTGAGCGTCAGGTTCCTCCAACGGCGATGCTTTTGGAGATCGCTGTGGCTTTGACACCAAGTGACGACCGTGAGGCGCACAGCTTCTACGAGCGCTTCTACAGCATGGACCAGCGAGCACTCATTAATGACCGTGTGGTGCTGGCCCAACAGTACCACGCAGCGCGGCGTAATTTTAGTCGGGCAATCAACAATACTGCAGTCATCTGGATCGACGCAGTGTTCTCGTTGTCCGCTTCCCATTCACGGGCTCTTGCTGTGGAACTGCAAGCAGAAACCGACCGGCTTCCCCCACCTGCGGCTCCTAACGAAACAAGGGAGCTCACGTTTTTGCGGGCTCAGGTGTCACGGGCAACACCGCCGCGCACTCTTACCGAGCTACGGTATCACTTGGAGCATTCTGACGAAAGCGTCAGTGGCATCAGTAGTACCAGTAGCCATCCACGTCCCGTGCAGGAGTGCCACATGCTTCAATGTTTTTCCTCCCATGCTTCAGACCTCAACACATTGCGTCGGATGTCTTGGGCTGCCATCGGCGGCGTTCTTCTTGCTGTGGACGAGGAGAAACTAACCGGTACGCAGCGCTCCTGGTCACGGCTGCTCCTGCGCAACACGTTCATTATCGCTCAGCAATTCGGGGGGGTGCAGGATCGCTCACGCTACATGCACGCAACCGTGCGTCTCCTCCTCCTCCTTTCCGGCCACTTTGAATTCACAGAGCCGCTCTCAGCGTCGGAAAATCACTCCCCGTGGTTCTCGCCCGTAGTTCGTGGTCTACCACAGTACCTTGCAGCACAGATACACCTAGCAGAGCAGTTAAATGCGCTGCAGATTACACACACTAACGTGGATGCACTCACTGAATGTAAGGCGTATCTACTGCCGCTCTTTAAGACTGTAGCTGGATTGCAGGACATCGATCTGAAGAACACACCTGCATGGCACTTGATAGAACCTTTTCTCTCGCATCCACAAATTGCCAAGGAATGGCTGCAGACTTCCTTTTACACCTTACACGATGAACTTCTCACGTGGGTGATTGCTCGCACAGACACACGCGACCCCCACAACGCATTAGCACTTGCTGCATGGATTATGCTGCAACAACACAACAACAGACACAACACACATTTCCTCGACATCGCCCATCATAAGGCTAACAAACACTGTACACCCGAACAACAGCAGCAACTGCAAAAACTTAAACAAAGAGTAATCGAAACGCCATAATCCGGAGCATACAAACAGAGGCTAAACCCAAAATCAAAAAAAAATAACCATTACACCTTTCAAAACCAACAACAGAAACATTTATTATTTCTAACAATAATCATGCGGAAATATATATATATATATATCCAAATATACACACAACTTCTTATTTCTTTGAAACCCCTCAAAAACTGTATACACGCCAGGTAAGAAATCTCACACCCCCACTGAATCAAGCAACAAGAGGCTATGAACCAAAAGGACGTGTATAATGCCGTGGGTCCTGCGGACCAG
>JASANU010000822.1:0-69691 GCA_030849675.1 Trypanosoma platydactyli | reverse complement strand
CATCCGGGTCCAGCTTGCCCGAATGTGCGATCCGGTCTATTGATCGAATTCAGGGTGTTGGTCAGCCAAACTGCGCCGTGCGCAGTCGCGTTGTTGCAGCAGCTGAGACTCCCGCTCCCCGAGGGTTGCCTGCCCGCAAAGCAACGCGCACAGTGCCGCATTAAATGCCCCCAAAAGAGCTCCCCGTTCCGCCGCACCACAACCACAACAGCGACCATCGTCGACGCAAGAGATCCACACCCGCACAAGGCGATGAGTTTCGAAGACCCACGCAACTTCCGCTCTGCGACGAGCTGAATGATGGGAGAAATGAAAGGGAAGTGCAGGAATGGTCTAGCCTTCCCCCCGTTTTTTATGAAGGCTGTGCCATTCCTGACGCAAGATCTCAAAGAAAAATAAAATAAAACACCAATTATTGACAATGAAAAACCTTGAAACAAATTCTGAGCACACACTTGCAGGCTTAAGATGCAGAGCGGCAGTGCAGCCGTCACGTTTCAGCCTACAAGACAAATGCAATCAGAAGTCGCAGGGTGACGTGGCACTAATGTTTAGGTGTAAAAACCGGTCTAGCGCGCACGAAGCGCCATTCGACACTGCTACCACGGCCTCCGCCCACAGAATCAACGCGGGGGTAGCAAGAAGAAACATGAGATGATTGAGGTAAAGAGCAAAAGCCGCAATGTCATCATTCAATGGCGGTATTGTGCGCTAATTCATGAGGCTGCTGCCGTCGCCCGTGATGGTGCATACCTCGTCGCACTTGGGGCACATGTTGCTGCTGCTCTTGAAGAACGGTGACGTCGGCCGGATGGTGCCGCCCTCGGGGCATTCGTGCCACTCACGGTTCCCCTTGTACTGCACCTTGCCGCCCGCGCACCTCACCCACCCTCGCACACACGCCAGCGACCACCTCAGTGCCCTCGTTCATCCTTCTGCACCACGAGCCGAGAATAGAGTCGTCATCAGCGGCGCTCTCGGTGTCACACTTCGAATGGTCTGGGACGTCACGGCTTGCTGGGCCAGTATCACCGGACGGACACTCCCTCCCCCAATGTAGTTGCAATCCTGCGTGCAGCATTTTTTTACCATCAGATGTGCCACAAGAAACATGCAGGCTCTTCATTATTCCCTCCGTCGGGCACTTCTTCGGCGGGGAAGTCGCGGCCCGCGCTTCTGCCCCAGCGGATCGAATCTTCCATCCACCAATGGCCCTGAAGAAGCCTGAATCCTCAAACGCAGCCACCGCCAACGCGGTGTAGAAGCAGACAACGTCACATGGCCTGCTCACCAGCTTGCCCTTCGCAACGTCATACGCCAAAAGCGACCGCATACGAGAACCCCCATTCCGAAGTTGCACCACGGCGAGAGTACTGCAGTTGAAGCGCACCTCCGCCTTCTTCACATCTCTTTCGGATACGGCTGCTCTCGTCTGCCGTCGTTCAACAAGGATGCTTGATTTGCCACGCCGTTGCACTGAGGTGTGGTCGAGCACAGGTGCGGGTGCAGTATCGTGCGCCGTTCCACCAACGGTGTGCCGTACACTCTCGTAGACAGGCTGCAGCGACACGAGAAGGGCAACTAGGCAGTCATTACTATGCAAAGGGGCATAGCACAGGGGCTAAACTCCTCAGCAGTGCGTACGAATTGCTCACGCGCAGAACACAGTGCCATGTCCACACTGCGAAATGCGCACAACAGTTTTAATTGTCAAAGTGTAGCGCTATCGACAGGCCACTAACACGCAGCACAGGGAAGATGATCGGTATGACGCCTCACCGTTGCTGGGAAAAATACGCTGGAGGACTCTGTTTTCCCTCCTCCGTCAGGGCGCCTCCCCAGAAGTCTGGCACATCCTCACCGCACATCCTGCAGCACTCATCAAATCCCTCCAGGACCCTCGTGCACACGCAGATGCGGAGTGACTCCCGCTCACCGCCCCTATTTTACTCCACGGCGTGGCGTGGAGTGATCTGCGCATCGTGTGCAGCACCTGCTGCCAGTGTTTAACAGCGTGCGCCTATACACTTGCAATGGGTTCAATGGTTGTCACTAGAAATAAGGGGGCAGGTGCCCGAAAGGGCCAGAAATATGAAGAAAAACACAAACACACTCCTGTGTGATGTATCACCTATACAGCGGTGGCACCTTCACGGGAGGAAGAATTTTTTTTCAGTCACGAGAACGTAAGCCCATTGCACCTCTTTTGAAAGGAATGTGGGAAGGCAGGGGTGAAGTGCGGCGGGGGGGGGGGGGGGGATTAGCTGCAGAGCAGAATAAGACAACTGTTGTGTGAAGCAGTCTATGTCTTCTCGACGAGAATGAGCTCTGAACTATCAGTAGACGTCTGAGTTGCATGAAGATGCACGGAACTCTCCTCCCTATTTAGAAAACATCGACTCTGTGCCGGCCGTTTGGGGATATATTTGGAATGAAACTGGCTGCGCTGATTTCGGCGCGCGACCTGCACCGCGGAAAGACCCGTCCTTCTCAATGCGGTGGCTTGAAAGCTTCTGTCCGACTCACACTTACTCCGAGTGAGCCCAAGAACAACAAACAGAAAGAGCACTATAAAGTTGGGCAACACCATTGTCCAGGTGTTCCCAAAGGAGGAAAGGATAACCTGAATAACAGGCTTTCGATGTTTGCAGCCCTCCCGGGGAGAATCATACAACGGATCACAGGTAGAGCAAAATGGTTGGTCCCAAAAACCATTCACCTTGTCGCTATAACAAATGCAAATGTCCGCCCCCGTACCTGGTTTACTACAGCACCCGTGCCCGTTGCATGTTGTGAGAGGGTCACATGAGGTAATACCACCGAGCAATTGCTTCTTGCACGTGTTTGTGTCCCCTACTATGGAGTAGGTAAGCCCCTCGCAGGTAGTGCAGTTGAAATTGAAACCTTGTTCGTTGGAGATACAACGAATGTCCCCCGCGCAGTTGGAAATCCATCCAGATGCATCTTCGCAGTTTTTTGGACACAGCGCCGTGTGAGGGAAGCAGAAACTGCCGTTCCTATCGACTTGCTCGAAGCTGTCACTCCATTTACATTTCCCTTCGGCTGAGCTCACGAGAACGGCAGACGCCCCGTTGCAGACGCACTCAAATGAGGACCTTCCACAGTCCCTAGAGGTGACTTGACCGCCCTTACCGAACGTCTTTGTGCACCACTCATCGGCCTTGCCGCAGTCCGCTGGGCACGTGGCATGCACCGCCCCCTCCGCACTCACGCCCCACGCACCGCAGAGGAATAGAAGCAGGAGAGCGTAATGAAACAAAGAGATCATTATTTTGCGGCTCCCTTAAAAAAAAACCACACACGAGAAGAAAAAAAAAAACCTCTTTAGACCCAAAGCACGCAGAGGTACTACTGATGAAAACAGTGACCTGAGAGTCAGAAAAGAGGAGCAGGAAAGAATGTGTCAAGTGGCCGTGCGCGTCGTACACCCATTGAAGCATATTGCACGGAAGTGCTGGCGCAAAGGCAAGAAAAGAGAAAGTTTGAAGAAGAAGAAAAAAAAAAAAAACTTTTTTTTTGTTTTAAAGACACAACATCTCTATTTAAGTGTAGCCCTCAACTCGCTTTTTTTTTGTTTTTTCAGTTTACTCGATTATCGCTGGGGAGTGGGAAATTCCGCTGATGGTACATCTCATCTACCCACACACCTGCTCCCATCGACTATTCGCCATTGATGTGATAAGGAGCGAAAAAAAAAAAACCTCATGCTAAAAGGATTCCTCTAGAACCTACAACAGCACACAGGCGAATGAGTGTTGTCAGCAGCAATAGCGAGCCTAACTGATGGGACATGGCAATGGGTATGTCCACGCAGGAGACAATTGTCCACATGCCAAGTGTCACCTGCATCGCCAGGACACCGTTCACAGCCATCAAGCTCCGCGTCAGGTTTTTTGGTAGGGATGCACCTCGCTTGAAGCACGCTGCATTTAAAGACAAAATGGAGATAGTGCTGGCTGCAGCCATCATGCGATGCCAAGTTTGCGCAGCAGCGGGGTTCTCAAGAGCGTTGCGCCACCATGGCTCTACTGTGAGCAGGTGATCAGATGGAGGAACAACGCCACCACCCATCCACGGGAACTCGTCGTTGTACATAACTCCAGCATCTAAACCCGCAACGAATGCCCCCGAAATGACTGTGCAGAAGACTACTGCGAAGCTAAATCGAGCCAACGACTGAATGACTACCTTTCCCTGAAAATCATTCAATCGCGGCAGCTTCAGACCGAAACCGATACGCATCATACTAGCGTAGATAGTAAAGGCCAACACCAGGTGTGCTGCCAGGCGGTACGCCGACACCGTCGCCTTGCGATTCTCTTCCAACAGGCGTGGGTCGAGGCCGCTACGTACCATGTACCATCCCATCGCCCCCTGTGCCCCACCCAAGCCAAGAATGCCAACGAGGGAAGCGGCAAGTGACGTACAATTTTTGAATCGTCCTTTGCAGAAGAAATAAATCATAGGTACGCCGTACACAAGACCCAAACTGCGGGCCATCACTCGGTGAGCCCATTCCCAAAAGAAAATAAATTTAAAGTCATCCAGCGTCATTGCACCCTTCTGCTTAAACTCCGGGAAGTTCTGGTATTTTGAAAACTCCTCCTCCCACTCCTGCTGTGTGATGGGCGGCCGCACGCCCGTCACGGGTTTCCAGTCTACGATGCTCAACCCACTTTCGGTGAGCCGCGTGGCACCGCCAATGACAACAACGCCACCCACCAGGGCTGCCGATCCGTAAAGCCAATGTGCCACTGCTCTGTTGGATCGCGATACCCTCCATGCGATCTCTGACGATTCCGATACAGTAGTCTGCACTCGGCGTGTGAAGAATTGAAAGGAGCGCCACCTCGGCCCACATGGCGTCTGCGGCCTCCTCAGACTGAAACGGAGCATGGTCTCCGAAACCTTTTTTTTTCTATTCTAGTTTTTGACTTTTTTTTATCGATCTTTTTTCCCGTTGAACCAGAGCCTCCTCACAAGAACAAGCAAACCAAAAAAAAAAAAAAACATGACGTATGAGAGAATTGCAAGCGAGCATACATAAAATGACTTTCCCTTTTTTTTTTTCCCGCGCGTGTGTGTGAGAGGAAGTAAGTAGGTGTAAATACATGTCGCACATGGTGACAATTCGACCTCATGTTGTGTCTTTCGTGGTTATTTGGGATAATGGAGGAGATGAATAGACGCAGCAACGGGGATTATACTAAACACGAAAAAGATAGAAGGGGCGAAAACGCCAACCACTGACAAACTGTTCTGCACAACAGGGAGGAGAATGATCAGCCGCACTAAGAGAGAGAATGCAGTTGTAAGTGTCACACGACGTATCTTCAATGCGACGGGTGAAAGGGACTCGCCATAACGAACGATACGCTTCGGGAGTATCACAGCAGTGGCGAAAAAAGAGAGCGCCAGTGTACCCTGGCATACCGCGCTAAACACCTCCAGTGCCACCGGAATCGCCTCCGTAAGCACAAGCACTACCGACGTTGTCATGAGAGCAACAAGAGTAGCAACAGATCCCCACACAATAATGCAAAACTTTTTGGTAGAGAAGTTCCCATTCGTATCGCCCAACTTGTGCAGGAGAATGCATAAAACAGTGAAATAGAGGAGGAGTAGAAATGCCTGTGGAGATGCGATCAAATCCTGATTACGGCGATTACCTTTCAGCAAAAGGTGATTAGGATTTGCTAACGTTAGTGTCAAAGCCGTGACTGCCTGTGTCAGCGAGCAGCAGATAGCAAGCATAAATAACACAGACTTTGGGTCTCGAAATATGGACCAGTTTGTTCTCGAGGACCGCTGATGTGATGAACTCGGGACCATGCCGCTATTAAAACTTCCCGAGGCCATGCCAGGTACTGAAGCAGATCCATTCGAATGTGACTGTGACGCATTGCGCGAAGACTCTCGGATGGAACTTAACAGAGGAACTACATCTGCATTGGTAGCGGCCGGCGCGTCGCTGCCAAAGGAGAAAGACCAGCTCAATGTGATTGAGAGTGGAGTGTTTGGTGTGTTTCCAGCAGCGACGGGAGTAGGGGTGGTAGTGGTGGTGGTTACCACGTTGTAAAGTCGCGATTTGAGTGCTCTGCGTTTCCCGTGCTTCGACTGGTCGGTCAGAAAAAAGGGGCTGGCGCCCCCCTCTTCCTCCTGACGTCTGTCCTCCCGTGCGAGGATGCAATGACTAGCGTACGTGGCCACAAGTAAGAACAAAAAACTGAGCACGCAGTTGGTGGTGACCATTACACTCATGATGATGTGGTTTTCTCTCCCCTCGTCCATCGCTTCGCCAAATTCTCAACGAAACCACGCGAGAAAACTACGCGCCGATCTTCTTCCTCTCCACCTCCCTTCCTTTCGTGTGTCAAAGCAGTGCAACCGACCCCCCCACTGCCACCACTAACTGAGACCTCCAGACCCAACACGTGTTTCAGCAGAAGTAGAAAAGAGTGAGGAGAGAAGAGTAATTCCAAAACGAAGCAAACATATAAATGCGAAGAAAAGAAAAGTAAAAAAAAAAAGCCAGGAGGAGGAGGGGGAATAAAAGCCTTTGGCGTCAGCGCAAGAGATTCACACACACACACACACACACACATATATATATATATATATATATATATGTCTGTGAGCGCTGTTAGTGCGACATGCCCATCCTCACCCTCCCCCCCACTCCTTACGACCCGCCCTCGCTTAGTGGTGTGTTTTAGAGCGCCAACAGTCTCACTTTGGTGGTTACAAGCGTTCCCCAATTCTCACAACCTCTATCCATGTCTGCACGTTCCCACATCACTCCCTCTTCCGCTCCTAAAGAAAATACTCGGGCGGGGGTTGCTTTGCCAAGTGCCCCCGTGCTTCAAGAGGGGCAGCGCCAAATGTGATGAAGCTACGATCCGTCTGTGAATGTTCACCTATTCTCATGATGGAAGCAACGTTTCCGCAGCGGTAGCAGTAGTTTGGTGCGGACCACACCGTGCAGCAGTTATCATCAAACATCGACTTGTAGCCCTCGAACACGAGTTGGTGGGCACGTGCGATCAGACTGAGACCATTCTTGTGGTTAAATGCCTTTGTGACATCCGCACCGAAGATGAAACCAGCGCCACGCGGACTGACACCCCAACCATCCATGTCTTCAGGGTCCGACCACAGCAAGTCACTCATGGGGCCATCATGCGGCACCTCCTGCTTTCGGTCGAGGACGCGAATTTCGTCAAGTGTATTGATCTGTGGGCTCAGACCACCGTGTACGCAGAACACGTCATTCTCTACAACTGCCGACAACGGCATGTAATCAAACAGCTCTGTGCAGAGTCGCCAGACATTGGCACTACCATACTTTCGATAGCATTCGTCATAGAAGCCGTAGACCTGGGTGATTTGCCTCGACTCATGGTTGCCGCGCAGCAATGTGATGCGATCAGGGTAGCGGACCTTGAGCAGCAGCAACAGCAGCAACGTCTCGATGCTGTGGTAGCCGCGGTCGACGTAGTCGCCCATGAATATGTAACTGGTGTCTGGCACACGTCCGCCGTGGCGGAAGAGCTCCAGCATGTCATAGAACTGCCCGTGGATGTCTCCGCAGAGTGTGACAGGTGCGTACACGACCTCCACGTTGCCTTCCTCAAGGAAGAGATCCTTGCAGCTGTCACACAACTGCGCCACCTGCTGCTCCGCGATCAGTTTACCGGAGTACAGCATCTCGATCATGCTGTCCAATTGCGCCATTTCCGGGAAAATGGCCAACAACAGCGTCGTTTGTGATTCGCCCTCTTCCTCTCCCCCTCTTTCCGCGGGAACCGCACGTTACACCGTCAGGTTTTATTTTCACGCCAATGTCGCCCGCCTTCGATTTTGTTTGGTGTGCGTGTGTGTTTATTTCTTGGCCTCGGGCTCCCCACCTGCCTTGACAACAAGAAAGGCGCAAACAGAAACAATCAATCAAACAAAACAAACAGACAAAGAGAGCAGTGTAGAGGCATATAGAAGCGGGTGCGGTATTACGCATACATACATACACGGACGTATATACACACAGAGACGTAGAGAGACAGAAGCAAGGCAGAAAAAAAAAAGTGGTAGTGAAAGCAGACGTGTAGTGTCCCGCGAACACTGGATAGGAAACTATGCTCCTTGCCGTGGCCGGAAACAGATGGCGGTGCTATTCACACAATGACGCTCGTTGGGGGCGGGGTTGTGAAAGCCCTCGTCGCAGAACACATGACCAAGATGGCTGTTGCATGCGTTACACAAAATCTCCATGCGCATTCCATCGGCGTCAGCCTCCTCCCGCACTGCCAGCGGAACACAATCCCAAAACGCCGGCCAGCCGCAAGTGCAGCGGAACTTCATCTCGGATGTGTACAGTAGCGCATCACATCCAGCACAGTAGTATTCCCCAGGTTCAAAGTGATTATCATACCGTCCAAAGCGCGGGTCAGTTCCCTTCATGCGCAGCACATGGAACTGCTGCACTGTGAGTTTCGCCTTCCATGCTGCGTCACCAATGTCTCTCGAGCCATCTGCAGTGGCACGGGTAGCACAGTGTGTCATTTTCTCCTCCTTGAATGTGGAAAACGGGCAACGTAGAAAAATCAGTGCAAATACAACAGCGCTTTTGTTGTTGCTCCCACACCTTGCACTCAATCGCTGTGTCACCTCAATGGCAGGTTTGAAGTAGACACTTCGCATGCGTAAGCCAACGCTCGGTGTGCCTCTTTATATGCCTCTCTTCCTTAGCCTCCCACCTCTTGGCTCGCACGTTGTTGCACCATCCACCAAACGCCAGGGATCATGTAGAAGAAGGATCAACCTCGACGCACACACACACACACACACACACACATGTATATATATATATATATATATATATATATATATATATACAGAGAGAGAGAGGCAGAAAGAGAAAAAAAAAAAAAGAGGTATATTATCTTTTTTCTCTCTCATTGGTTGCGTTTTCTATGGAGTCACCCCCCCCCCTGAAAGTGCGATACATAGACGAGGTAATGCTTCATGATGTTATCCAAAATGCCGTGGGCTGAACATCACACACCTAACGCATTACCGTCGGGTCGCTTGTCGCTGAGGGCGGCTAGACCTAACTGTCCTATTGCCTCTATGCTGCTGCTGCTGCCGGCGCCGTGGCTTCTCTTTTTTTGGCTCTTCCTCTTCTTCCTCCACGAAGAAATTCTGCTCATCATCCCCGGCCTGATCGTACTCATACTCGATCTCCGTCCCATTGTCCCACGTGTCGTGTTCAACTAACATGGTCTTCTCTGGACTCTTGTGGCTACTGCGGTTGTCGGTGCCCCGATGACGGCTGCGTGGTGTTGCGGATGTTGGACGTCTGTCTTTTGTCTTCACCCTTGGCTGTCGTCGGAGCGGTGGTAGCTCCTCCACCTCGTTCCACCTTTCCACATCCCCTAATGGCTCGTCGTAAGGATCGTCGACATTTTCAATGCTGTCTTCTTCATCATTGCTATTGTCGTGCGAAGAAGAGATGCGCACCCTTTCGGCATCCTCGTTGCCTTTTCTTCGCAGTGTCTTCTTCTTGTGCGGTGCAAAAGATGCCCTTTCCACTCGGTCGTGCTCAGCAACATCCTCATCTTCATCTTCGGTGGCAGCAGAAAAGGCAGCAGGTGGACGGCCGCGAGCAGCACGCGCCGTTCTCTTATTCCTCTCGATTTCCTCCACCACTGAGTTGACCGCGTCGGAGGTGTCCTCATCGTCGTCGCCTGTATCATCACTCTCTTCATACGACGGTGGCCTCATTGGCGGTGGGGCAGCAGCCCGCTTCTTTTCAGCACCCAAAGGTGCCCTGCGTGCTGTTGTCACCTTCATCTTTACCTTTCGCTTCTCTTTGTCAACCCTTGCCACGAGAGCCTCTCTTCCTTTTTCCTTGCGCATCACACCGACATCATTTTTACTGGTGGCGGGAGAAGGAGTAATTGCAGCAGGGGTTGCTCTTCGGGTGGTGGATGATCTCTTGTCCTCATACCTTCTGCGCGGATACAACTGCTGCATCCTTTTCTCCCGCGCGGAGGACCTCCACCAGACATCTTTGTCCCCTGCAGTGTCACCTACTGTCTTTTTAGCAGACTCCGGGTCAGAAACTGCGGGTATCCTGCTCAACGTGTCAGAATGCACGTGCTCATCCTCGCCATTCACCCCACCTGTACTGCAGTCGCCAGCAGGCTCCTCCGCTGCGCCATCTTGGGGTAACGACGGTGAAGACGAGGCAATGTGATCCGCCTCCTCCGAAACTCCTACAGCAGCACTCATGTCTGCCACTGTTTCTGTCTCGCCCTTTTCTCCGTTGTCGTCATCGTCATTCTTATCTCCCTTTGCCACTACCACATCCTCGGTTTGTCCCTGCGTCAGCAGCCCTGCCGTCTCCACCCGCAACGGCGTTGGAGTCTCGGGTTCCGACATGAGCAGCTTCGTGAAATCGTTCTTACCCCCACGTTTCGCGAGAACAAATGACTCCCCGATCCCCAGACCGTCCTCCTGGGCGCCGGAAAGACCTTTGAGCATGTCATACAACGTTAGGGCAGCGACGCTAGCCCCTGTAAGCGCTTCGATTTCAACACCCGTCTTTATGTCGTCCGTAGCAACAGTGCAGAAACAATATAAAACGCTACACTCGCTGCGCGCACGGCTTGGGGGTGGTGGCGGGCTCGTTCGCTTGCGCAACACTACGCGGTGAGGAAGGCTAGAAGTGCGGCTGAGTCCCGCAATGATGCGTCGTCTAAAAGTGAAGGAACATTTCTGAATGCGCATTGGATGGCAAAAAGGAATCAACTGGCTAGCCTGCTTTACTGCGTTAGTCCCTGCAATCACTGCGGTGGCAAATAGAGGGCCTTTCTTTGGGGTGTAGAATTCCTCCATCTGAGAGACGGGGCCCCGACCTTCTTCGGAGCTGCTGTTAGCCACCCCAACATCGTTGGGCCGCTGCAAAGAGGGTGTGAGTGTTTGCTTCATCTCCTCAAGAAGATGATTCACAGAAGGGGGAACAACAATCGTTGATACAGCTGTGGCGAGGCAGTACGGCGGTTTTTTATCAGCAACCAAAGCTGGCGTGCCTGTGGCGGAGACCACTTCGGTCGATTTATGTGCCACGACCGCAGTGCTACTGCCCTTATTGTCGTTGTCAAGGGCACTCGCCGAGGGTGGCCGTGACCCCGCTCTCTCTACTGCAGCAACTGCAGAACGTCGACCCGGTGATGGTGTTCGCTTCCTTACGGGGGGTCTGGAGATTCGCTGCAGCCGAGATGCGCCCCGCCCACCATTTGAGGCTGGCAGCGGCTTCTTTTTCTTCGCAAGCAACGCTGCTGCGAGCCTCAACATGGCCACTCCTCTGAGCGCTCGTGTACTCCGCCGATTCCCCTCGCCCTTTTTATATAATTTCAAGTCCCGGCAGCCCCTCCCTCCCGCGCCTGCGCCGGCGTCCGCACGCAATGAAAATAAAATGCACAAAACGGCAAACGAAAGGAAAAAAAGAAAGGTGATAGACAGTGTAACGTAGATAGGAAGGGGGGGGGGGTTGTTCTTGTTGCGATGAAAAAGCGCGGAACCCCAATGTGCTACTGAGGCAAAACAAATAGAAGAAAGAAGGTTGAATAAATCTTCTCTAATCCTCCCCCGTTTGTTTGTTTGTCTGTCCGTCTATCTCGGCATCCCCCCGCCCCTCCCGACGCCCTCCGTATGTATAAATAAGTATACGTATACATGAATGCATGTGTGTGCATGACGTCTTGACCCTATAGTGCGTCTGGAAGGCTAAACAGCAGTGGGACCGGAGGAGGTGGTGGGGGAGAGTTGCTGCTGAGTCTGTGCTTGCACTGCAGCCCCACCATCACAGCTACGTCCGCACCCGCCACAGCGCTCAGGAGATCCGCGCACGAAACGGAGGATCCCTCTGGCAACAGTACCGCGTCCTCGTCAAAGCAACGCTCCATGCTGTCGGAGCTTTCGCATGCAGAATTGGCAGATTGACATGAATGGGCTCGTGACCCTTCCCTTTCCTCTAATACCTGCATGCAGTTGCGAGGAAAACTGCCCGTTCTCCGCCGTTTGTGCGACACGGTGCCCCGGGCCCCACCATTACATGAATAACCCTCAGGGGCGCACTGCCTGTAAAAATTCCGTGGAGAAGAGTCACCGACCGCCACTCCTACGGACTTCACCAGCTGCCGCTGAGAGAGCGGTGTCGGTGCTGGTTTTGTGATGGGCACCGATTTGCTTCCAACGGCATTTGTGACGTTTCGACCAAACTGCCTTTCTGTGTGGCCGCTCATCTCTGCCCGTCTATTCCTAAACCCCGTTTTCCTCCGGCGCAATCACAGCAGGGGGAGGGGGTATTGTCCTCCCCTCACCACACACAGACGGAACTGCTGCTAAAACAAAAAAAAAACGATGAAAAGCAGAGAGGACACACAGACATATACACGTAGAGATAATAGTAATAGTAATAATAATAATAATAATAATGATAAAAGAAGGTCTTTAAAGAAGCAAAACGCACCGCACCTGGAAGAGCAATTGCCTCCGAATGGGTCTGGCGTCATGTACCGCCTTGGCATATATATATATATATATAATGTGTCTAGGACGACACATGATGCCCGCCCATTTCAACTATCAAGAGTATCTTTTTCCCGAAGAAGGGAGCAGAAACGCACTGTTTCTGCACCCCCGTTCTTCTCACCTCTTGTCCCTAAAAAAAAAATTTTCTTTCTCGTTTCCTAGCGCGAGGTGCAGGGCAACACGCATGATTTATTCTGCATAAAGTAGTGGTATTGGTTGTGGTAAAGGTAAGTAAACACCAGCATGTGTGCCTACACATCAATGTAGTTCCGTAGTAGAGTGTACGTGTGTGCATAATGTATAGTGTTACTCTTTTGTTGTTGTTGTTTTAATGTGTACAATAGACCCACAGCAGTCGGTATGCACTTATGTACGTGTGAAGGAGGGGAAAGGTGAAGGTGCAGCCAGACCATGCTCTCCTGTAGAGTGTGAGCAACACGGCAGCCAGTCCCCCAGATGCGAACACGCCCATATGTGCGCAATTGTATTATATACATACATATATATGTATATATATATATATATATATATGTATACAAGTAGTCTGTAGGAGGTGGCTGTGGCGTCTACGAAAGCAGCGCCATTGAGAGGTACTCTCGAAGTTCTGGTCTCGCACCTCGGAGTGTGAGCTGCAGCGCCACGGTGTTGTCCCTCGCAATGAAAACCCTTGCGTTGATCAACACGGTGGAGCCCGCACGATTCACCATAGTGCCAGACATCCGCAGCGTGTGGGAGGTGGTAGTAATCTTCTCCGGCATGCTGTCCTCCACGTGCATGCCGAAGAACTCCACCAGCTCCCGCGCTGCGACGGTGAGGTTGCGCATGGAACTCAGCGAGTAAGTGCCTGTTGTCTCATCGTGCTGTAGTGAATCCCACTGTTCATCGAAGGCGCCAGCGAGGTTTACAGGTTTGATGAAATCGCTAACGTTGATGTCGAAGCTCTCTAACGTGTACTCTTCTGCATCCTCCACCGGACCGTCGCTGTCGCCTTGCATAGAAAACCTGAAGCGGCAGTCTATTGTCCCACTCGGGTACTGCTCCTCTTCATAACGCAATACAACGTAGCCGTACTCTGTCGCACCAGGCGTGACGGCATCGATGGGAATCGCGTACAACAGTTCAACTTCGAGCCCCTCCATCTCCGTTTCAATGGCGACGTTTCTGAACGTAATATTTTCCATGGTGTTTTTTACCCTAAACTGCAATACCACATGTGCAATGTATGCGTGCTTCACCACCGTCACTACATACTCGCTGTCAGGGTCTGTTAGCGGGACCAGCTCACTGCTGGCGCAAGGGTTGCCGAGCTCAACGAGCTGCTTTACTTTTCGCATCGCCTCACGGCCCTGCAGTACTGCATGGGAAACTCTCGGGGAGTTTTCCTCAACGCCTTCAGCCGCGGCGGTCACCACCAGACCCGATGCGTTAGCCCTTTGTCCGCTTATGTTCCCTCCCGATGCCTTCAATACTGACGGCTTCTCCGCCATTCGCGCCTGCCGCTCCATTCTGACAGCGTCAGTAATATCGGACACCATGGAACGAATAGCATTCTCATCATTAGTGAGAAACAGTCGTGTGTACAGCACGGCGCGGTCACGCACCTCGTCATCTGAGTCAATGCAATTGCGCTTCAGCAAGATAACAATAGAGCGGCGGAGTGATGGTAAACGCGCGGCAAGCTTCGCCAGCGTGCTCACCGCCACTGCGCGAATCTCAGGCTGTTCCAAAACAGTGTGGTTATACACGTACCGCACAAATTTCCTCGGGTTCTCCGTCGACGGTACCTCCTCACCAAGGTACATCAAAACACGCTGGACGATCTGTGGATAGTTACAGTCATCGATAAACTCCGCAAGATTCTTCAGCACAGACTCCTTTGCTTCGGCGTTAGACTTGGCAATCCCAATCGTGACATCCACGACGTTCTCCTTCAACTTGCTGCTGCCCTCGTCGCTAAGCACTTTAGATAAAAAGCCAAGGAAGATGTCATACCTCGAAGGAAACTTGGTGCTGAGCAGATGCATTGCGTCAACGATCACCATCTTAAATTCGTCTCCCAACTCTTGCATATAATTTGCCGTTGTGAGCTTCGTAATGAGTCGCTCAATTGTGTACTCTGTGCCGGTCTTCAGGAGTGTGGTGATGGCGAGTGTGGCGATAATGCGGTTAGGGTCTGACACGAGGTTCTCAATCTCTGCATTGATGGGCAACACGGCTTCCGGGTGCAGTGTTGCCACCGCATTCAGCAACCGAATAGCAGAAAATCGCAACACGGTATTTTGTGTGTTGAGGTAGAGATGAACCACCATCACAGCCGGTGACACCTCCTTTGCGGTGATGTTACGAAGTGAGCATATGGATTTAATGGCCTCAAACACAACCAGATCGTTGTTGTTGTGCATCATTGTCGTCACAAACTTGTAGATGTCTAGCGAGGCCTCAAAGTCTTCCCGCATCATTTCAGTGCACATTTTTATCAGCATGCAGAGCGCGAGGGGTGAGCGTATCTGGCCATTATTCGCCTGTTCAATGAGGCGAGAGACAGAGAGACGGTCGTTCTTCCGTATCTTGTGCAACAGCGCGATGGCGGGGTACTGCGCCTTGCTAGAGTTGCGCATCACCTCCGTCAGCTGCGTTCCCCACTTTCTTACCATTTCCGGGTTTACCTGTGCAATGTGCAGCCCTGTCACAAGGGCAGCGCACGCCACATTATTGCTCTGGGAAGTTAACGCCTCCACAATGATACGATCCAGTGAGGCGTAGAGGGAACTGTTCATCACCTTGAATAGTGTGCGAATGCCGTTGCACTTCCTAGCGTCATTATTGCTCTTGATGTCCACCATTAGCGAATTAGAAGCGATGAAGCACTGCTCCACCAGCGGACTCAGCTCTTTCATCAGTACGTAGTGAAGCCGACGCAACTTAGGGTGGGTGGACTGCAGGAGTTTTGTCGACAGGAAAAATAGATCCGTCGCCTCCGCCTCCGTAAGTGCGCTGCCAGTGTAAATGAGATAAAGACACTGCGTGATGGAGCGCAGGCAGGAGGAGATGTCAAGCCGGACGTCGTTGAACACCCGGCACTGCTGCAGCACGGAGGACTTCTCCAGCCCTTCAAAGGGAAGGAAGTCATCCTCATCCTCTTCGTCGTAGTGGTAGCGATCGCGCTCCATCTGCAATCTCAGCCCCCCGCCACACCCTTCCGCCACTGCCTCTACCCCTTTTGCTGTTGTTGTTTGCTGCTGTGCACAACAACAAAGACACCCACTTCGTTCCTTTTCTCAGTTAAGTATATGTACGCGTAAATATGCGTCTGCCTGTCGGTGTTACTGTTACTGTTGTTGTTGTTGATGTTGATGTTGTTTTTTCCCTTCTGTTCTCCACACGTTCGTGCGAATCCATTTGTTAATGCGATTTTCGTGCACAAGTGAGGAGAGAGAGAGAGAAATATATATATATATATACGCACCGGGAGCCACGCCCGCACCAAACACATTGCGCTTCAGAGACATTAATATATATATATATATATATATATGTATACCCCAGGCAAACATTGACTCAAACTAAAAAATCACATCCCAGAAAAAAAAAAACCTTTTACTTATTCTTTGTTTTATTTCTGTTCTTTTACATCGGTGCACTGCAGTGCAAGTAGGAACAAACAAACGCGAGCGGTTGTACATCTTAGCACGGCAGCCCCGCGAACGCTACAGCCGTCTACCTCGATTCCACATCCGCCTCATCCTCCGCCTCATTCATCAGCTCCTCTTCGATCCTCTGCACAAAAACTTTGTTAGCATCCTCCACCGAATCCGTGAAGAACTCATAGTACACCTCCACTAGCTGGCGTGCAGAGAAGCCGCGCCAGATACGCTCCACCTCTACAGCCGCTTTCCATCGCGGGCTCGCAAGCAGCATGATGTATGCTTCATGCCGTGCCAGCAAGGAGCGGCCACAACGCTGTAGCAGCCGAGTTGCCGCTTCCCTCAACGCGCTTTCCCCATCGACCTGAGCACCCTCAACAGCTTCACTAGCATCAGCATCAGCATCAGCAGGGGCATCAGCATCGGCATTGGCATCAGCAGGGGCATTGGCATCAGCAGGGGCATCAGCATTGGCATCAGCAGGGGCATTGGCATCAGCAGGGGCATTGGCATCAGCAGGGGCATCAGCATTGGCATCAGCATCAGCATTGGCATTGGCATCAGCATCAGCATCAGCATCAGCAGGGGCATCAGCATCGGCATCGGCATCAGCAGGGGCATTGGCATCAGCAGGGGCATCAGCATCAGCATCAGCATCAGCATCAGCATCAGCAGCATTGGCATCAGCAGGGGCATCAGCATCAGCATCAGCATCGGCATCAGCATCAGCATCGGCATCAGCATCAGCATCGGCATCAGCATCAGCATCAGCATCGGCATTGGCATCAGCAGGGGCATTGGCATCAGCATCAGCATCGGCATCAGCATCGGCATCAGCATCAGCATCAGCATCAGCATCGGCATCAGCATCGGCATCGGCATCAGCATCAGCATCAGCATCAGCATCGGCATCAGCATCGGCATCGGCATCAGCATTGGTATTGGCATCGGCATCAGCATCGGCATCGGCATCAGCATCGGCATCGGCATCGGCATCAGCATCAGCATTGGTATTGGCATCGGCATCAGCATCGGCATCAGCATCAGCATTGGTATTGGCATCAGCATCAGCATCGGCATTGGCATCAGCATCAGCATCAGCATCAGCATCGGCATCAGCATCGGCATCGGCATCAGCATCAGCATCGGCATCGGCATCGGCATCAGCATCGGCATCAGCATCGGCATCAGCATCGGCATCAGCATCAGCATTGGCATCAGCATCAGCATCGGCATTGGCATCAGCATCAGCATCAGCATCAGCATCAGCATCGGCATCAGCATCAGCATCGGCATCAGCATCAGCATCGGCATCGGCATCGGCATCGGCATCAGCATCGGCATCAGCATCGGCATCAGCATCGGCATCGGCATCAGCATCAGCATCAGCATCAGCATCGGCATTGGTATCGGCATCGGCATCGGCAGTGGCAGTGGCAGTGGCGCAGGCGTCCTGAACAGAATCAAAGCCCAAAACCATGTCATCAGCTTCTGCATTGGCCTCTTCAACAGCGGCAGGCAAAGAGGGTGAAGAACAATGTAAAGAATGACAGGATGTCGATTCTACTCCCTCACATGGATTCCTGTTGGCTCTGTCTGCCAGCAATTGTGCACGGAGCATATTTCTCTCCATCATGAGAATGCACATCGCGTCCAGTGTCCTCATGCGCTTCCTCCTCTCCTCGGGGTCTTCCTCTGCAATTTTGGCCTGACGAGCGGCAATGAGTGACGGGTTGATAATCTTCGCGCGCACCACTGACTGAATCATTGTAGCATATGTATGCAGGGACTCCATATTCATTTTCTGCTGGTCGTAGTAGGCCCGTGAGAATCGCAGCTGCTGCACATACTCGTAAGAAGCAAAACGCCGCCAGCTGCACTGTATCATTCGAGCACATCGGTATAACTTCGCTGGTGTTGGACCTAACACAACACCCTGCTGTAACAACATGCAGCGAGTGAGAAACATGCGTGCGACGGATTGAATTCGAACGGCAGCCACACATCGAAGTTGCTCCGCTTGTGCAACGCGCCCAGTTTCGCAATGAAGGGACCGCAACCAGCAGGCATCCTGCCGTGCTTTGAAGGCAAGCCACGTCCTCTGAATGCGCGACGCGAGGAGGTGGCGATCCAAACGCAAAAATTTTAAGTAACTTGCCTGCATTGTCTTCACTTTGTGCATCTTCCAGGTCGCTTGGATCTTTGCAACACTGTAGTGCCGCAGCTGAGCCACCATTCGCATCTCCTCCTGCAATTTTTCCTCCATCCTCAACTCTTCCAGCAGTTTGTGGCCTACGTAGCGACGGAACGCGCGCTGAATAACACGAGCTGACTCGTGAAGCCACTGCTCATGCAGCCAACAGTCTTTCTGTTCTTTGCACGCTAGCCATCGCCGCACAAGACACTGTATGCGAATGGCCGCATCAGTCACCTCCTCACGACGACGCTGCAGTGCACGGCTTTGTAGTCGATCCTCGCGCAGGCGCTGGAGGCGGCACTGCTCCCTCTTCTTCCATACGATACATTCAAGGAAGCGGCGGAGGGTGAGCCACGACTTGTGCTGTTGCGCGCACTTGACCCGGCAGTTATAACCACGGAGCACGGACATGACCTTCATCACACATAACTCCACATTGGGCACGTCCTTGATACGATCCCAGTCACGGTTGAAAGTCTCCTCTTGCATCTTCAGATGTTCTGCAATGTCTTGCTGTCGTCTCTCCACGATGGCCCTGGCTGCACGCACTGCCAAGATGTCCCTCCACATCACTTGAATCGGCCGTATGACTTTTGTTAGCATTGCTGCTCGCTCTTGCTCCTCCAAACGACGGCGAACGCGGTGCTCTCGCGCTCGTAGCCGTCCTTGGTGCCCACGCCAAACCGCCTGAATGCGCTGACAAGATTCGGCAAGATGAAAAAGACGAATCCATACGGCGCACATCCGCCAGAATGACTGCAGATGAGTGGCGGCGGCGTTTCGCCGCTTCTCCTCCAAAATCGCAGCAATAGCCCGACGGTACACCGTAACACAACGGTGCCCCCATTCCTCCACGCTACGCTTCTCTAATATAAAGCTCTGAATGAGTGTAACTCGATTTATCAAAAGACGATGCGCGTGAAGCTCCTTCCTTTTTTGAATAAACTCCCGGGTGGCGAGGTGGTTGCGAAATGCATGCTGAATCGACTCTGCCGCCATACGTTTAACCATTCTTGTCCATATAAACAACTGACGGTCGCGGTAATCGCGACGGGCAACAATCCCTCGCCAGTGACTTTGCGCCATTATCACGGCAAATTCAAGTTTCTCAAAGTTTGCATCGGGCAAAAGTATAGAGAACAGACGCAGCTTCTTGTCTGAGAGGCGTATGTAGTTCCTGGGAGTTGGCGATATTAACGTTGTCTCAGTCGTGATGCTTTCATGAGGGAGAAGGGTAAGCCGTGACTCTTGGGGTTCTGGCGTGTTGTTGTCAGTGGGAGTGCCATCATGTTGCTCAAGCGCACCCATGAGAGTTCGCATTCCCTTTCGTAAATGCTTGTAACGGTAGTACGCCGGCTTTGGCATGAAGGTGATGATAGGTGGCGACACGGGCCGCGTAACACTCTGCAACGAGTAAACACTTTCACAGAATGAAGACGTCTCAAAGCGTTCCCTCCTGGACGCATCCATCGCCGTGGTGACGGATGCCGGGAGCGACACCCTCTCCTTTGACTTTTGGAACGTTCCCCTCGATGTAGCGCCCACTCCCCTCTGCACCGGAGGGACGCCCTTCCCTCTGATCGGGGGCAGCGGACCCACTCGTTTGGGTTCACGCTTCTTCAGCCAAAGTTTCTTGTTGGCGAGGTAGCGCAGAACGCCAGCTGGGGCCCGCAGACCATCCGTGCTCTGGATGAATGTAACAAAAAACGGGTCTGTAACGAACGAGAAGTCGTCCGTCAACATCAGCACATGCGGCGGCCCGTTCTCACCGATCATCATGCGAGCGCTGCCATCCTCAGCAGACATCAACCGTCTGGCGCAACGAGTGGTAGTAACGCTATCAGGATCAAGATATTTCTTCGCACAACACAGCGCGAGGTGGCAGTGATATATCTCTACATCGGGCATCCCACACCACGCCGCAAGCACCGCAATGAGGTGGTGGCACATAATGGCATGTTTGGCAACATGTGCAAAGAATTCGGTGTACAGCGGCATCATTTCGGGGGACTCAGAAATCGGCATATTGAGGCACACCTCAGCCATTTCATTGCAACATGCAATGAGTTCACTAGCGCACTCGTATTGCTGAGCATCAACCAAGATAACAGCCAGGTTGTAGAGCGTCATGGTCGAAAATGCAACCCCCTGCACCTTAAAGGCGCGCAAAAGTGTCTGGAGTATGAGATGCGAAGAATCACCGGCTGCGTGCTGCAGGAAGGCTTTGTTGTTCAATGTTGCCCCAATGAGATAGTTGCGCAGTGATGGCATCGTAGCAAACTCATCTACAGTCCCAGTGGCTAGTTTATTCCCCGGCAGCTCAATCATGCGCAGCGCACCGTCGAAGAAAAAGCGCATGTTTTCGGGCGGAATCGCGGCACGCACGCGACGCACCCCTTCGTTGTTGATAGCACTGATGGCAGCTTGCACAAGCTGCCAAAGCGGCTTCCCTTTTTTCAATGTAACACCACTGGTGCGACGAAAGGTCACGGCTTCAAGCATCGATTCCAACACTTCCTTTGCATGCTCCCCGCACAGATGCTGTAATCCCTCCTCCAGCACGCGATTCGCACTTGATTGCTCTCGTTTCGACTGTTTTGTCACGATGGATCCCCTAGTGGTCGACATGCCGCCGCGCGAACCAGATGAGACACCGGGGAGTCGCAGGGAGGTCTTTGATGTTCGGAGACTCAGTGTGCGTTGGCTCTTGTTCGCTTCAGTCGATAGCGGCCGCACGCGGTGTGGCACCGTTTCGAGCATCGTTCTCTAAATTCCTGTGTGTGTGTGTGTGTTTTTCGGGCGATTGTTGGTTTCCCCGTCTAACACCTCCTCCTCCTCCTCTCACACACTCCGCTACTTCCTTCTGCGGGTACGTGCGTCTCTCTTCGCCCCCGTGTTCGAGCCGCGCAGCTTTTTTTCTGCGTTGTGCCGGTGAAGAGAAAAAAAAGTGCTATAAGGGAGTGGAAGAGCGAATGCAGGGCAACGGGTTTGCAATCCGCCCGCAGCGAGAAATTTAGATTACACGAGAAAGTCAACAAACAGCAATTATTTTTTTTTCTTTCTTTCTTTCTTTATAAAAAAAAAAAAACAACGGCGTGTAGTGAGATGGTGCTAGCGGTACAAGAAGGATAATGAAAAGGCATGCGAAGCATTCTCTCACACACACACACACAAAAAAAAAAACAAGTATTTTTCTCTTCCACTTCTTCATCACTCATCGGCGCGGTGGGTTCCAGCTCCATTGTGCCACCTCCAACGCCATTGTGACAAGTGGACTGTACGCGTGCGTCGCGCTGAGCCAAGAAGGCGGGATGTGACGCACGCCCATGCGAGCACCGATTAGAGCACCGACAATGAGGCTCCGTTGGCAAATGGGTCCGCCTAGCCGAATCGCTGCTTTGACACCACCCGCAAAGCTGCGTGCCTGTCTCGCCAAAACAAGACTTTCCTGCAGCACAGGAACATCCTGTGGTACAGGACGCCTTGGAAATGAAGAGAGTGTGCAGCTGCCAGCCTGCAATGCGGCTGCTGCAGCCGGCGCAATCGTTCCTACTGCAACTTCCCCTTGCGTTGTGACGTCAACCTCGGCCGAGTGTAGCTCCTTACTTCGCTTCGTAGGACACAAAGACATGAGGTCATTGGGGAAAATGTCCGACGTGCCCGATACTGCCATGAAGGCGGCGTTTCGAAAGGGGTCAGGGTTGCTCTGCAGGCAGCGAAGAACGACACCAAGCGCTGAGCATGTGTACCCATGCGCAACGCTACTCGCAGCCGCCACATGACCCACTGGAGGTTCTGTGAGAAATTCCACGAACGATGCTGCGTATGCCCGAAGTGTTGCATCGTCCGCCCATGGGTATATAGCAGGAAGCGGTACCACGGATCCAAACACATGCAGCAGCGAAGCATGTTCGTCTTCAAAACATTCAGGGTGTGCACGAGCGATAGACACCCATTGTTCCTTTACGTAACTCACCGGAAATTCCCCTCGTGCTGAGGCCATGACGCTCAGCAACTTCAGCAGAAAAAGGCAAGTGTACGAGTGATGTCGAAGTGGGCCAGATGACTGGCAGCGAGGAACACACGATGCAAACACCGATGGATCCTCGTCATCCTCATGCATCTTCCCTCGGTCTGCAATAAAGGTGGTAATTTCCTCCGCCGTGCAACCTTCAAGAGGGCGAGCCGCTGCATCAGCAACAACAGCCCCGATGAGAAGCCCTGTCTGCTTCTGCTGAACGTCGCTCAGCTGCCTGAAGCTACTCTCATAGAAATTGGAGGTTCTCGGAATGGAGTTGTGGTGCAATGTGGCCACCATATTCCCCCCTTCACCTTCTTTTCTTTCCGTCTATTTCCTCCCCCTCCCCGCCCTCTTCTGCAGGCGTAGATGCAGTCAAGAAGAAAAGGGGAAAAAAAGGGGGGAAAGCAGCAGATCCAAAGAAAGAATTGCATCAGGCAGACATGAACACTCGCGAAGAAAAAAAAAAAGAAAACTTTGCTGCGACAGCGTGATGTGGAGAGAAGAACAGAGTGCCAGAGGCAGCGACGCTGAGGAGTTTAGGCTAGAAGATATACACACAGGCATCCGTTTATATTTATATATATATATATATATATATATATATATATGTGGACACATGAAGCGGAATAACAATAGTGGCACTGCATTGCATCCACCCATACGTAACTGTGCATGTTCTACATGTACATGCAAGCACATAAACAGAAAAACACAGACAGTGACTAAAAAAAAAAAAAAAACAACAATGAGGGGAGAACCAGTAGACTCCTCCTGCACGCGCGTGTGTGTGTGTGTTTCTCTTTTCTTCTCTACCGCCATTCGAAATAGGGAAACTAAAAAAAAAAAAATGAAAAAAACACACACCAAAACAAACAGCGACCAGAAGAAAAAAAAAAAAATGGTGGCGGATCTCAGTCATCCCCCTTGTTTTTTTTTTTTTCTTCTTCTACTCCTCTTTCTGCATCACTGTTTTGGATGTGAATGGGCGCACCACTCGACTACCTGCTGATTGAATTTCCAGAATGCATCCCAGTGGGTTTATTATTCATTTTGTACAAGGGAAAGGACAAATTTGTTGTTGTTGCTCTTGTTTTTGCCCCGCTTTAGTTTCATCCACATTAGTCTTGCCCGTTCCCCGCACATCCTCTCATACAAACATACACACAGACATATATATATTTATATATATATATATATATTCTCTCCCTCATTCTTTCGATTTCTGGTTGTGCTGCGCGGCCTGGAAGTGGCAATCCGAGAAACGATCGGCACAACGAGTGCCAAGAACAAAGGGCGCAGAAGCACGCGGAGGGGTGACAGATGATTCTATCAAATCCGCTATCTTTTTGAGCTCGGCATATTCCGCGCCAGTCGTTGCTGTCCCCTCCAACGCAATAATGGCACCAGCGTCTGATGTGGCAGGGGAGCCACCAGTGGCAACGGCAACGGCAGCGGCAGCGACAGCAGCAGCAGCCGACGTAGTAGCAGTAGTAGTAGTAGCTTGTGGTGCAGCATGTCTCGAGATAATATCCCTCATCGCACACTCCGGGTCAGCATAGCGATTCAGCCGCTGTCGCCGCATGCCCTCCTGAATCTCGAGCACCATGCGGCGCAGCTCATTTACCTCTGCCCGCAGCAGTTGCACCTCACACTCCCGTGCGCGCCGATGTGCGAGCTGATGCCGCGCCAGATGTCCACGACCTACTCGCTGAAGTGCAGTAATATCCGGCAGCAGCGAGGCAACAAACCTGTCGTAGCACTCCTTGAGGAAGCGCCAGCGCCTGCGATCGATGTGGCCACGGTAATGCTTTTGAATTGTGATGGCCGCCGCGTTTTCCCTCCTTTTCTGAATACGCCGAAAATCATCCATCTCTTCCGACAGCTGATGCAACTGCATCTCAAATCTTTTCATTTGCATCATCATTGTCGCCACAGTACTTTCATTGTTCATCTTTTCGTCATTGCTATCAAACCGTCCGGCACCGTGCGCAGGGGAATAAGAGGCCGGAGCTAACCCCCGTCGAACACATAACGAACGCTCCCAAAGGGTGCGCAACCTCTTTCGGATACGCGCGAATTCGTGCCGTATTCCTGGTGGAAGATGACAACGCGTCAGAAAACCACGGAAATATTTCTGGAGCACAATAGTGGCCAGCAAACGTCTTTTCATGCTCTCCCTCCACAGCACCTCCGTGATGCTTGACAACCTTTTCAGCTTCTTTTGCATTATCTGTATGGCATGCTCCGTGGGGAGCGGCCTAGATGTTGCTTTGACTACACTTCCATCGAAACTCACAGTGCTCGGCAAGCGGTCGCGCATACCACTTATCGCTGATCCCGGGTAGCAGAAGTTGCCGTTCGGAGAAGCGTCAACCGGCTCCACAGGGAAAGAATCAATGAGTGGATTTCTCTTTGGCGATGGTGTAAACTTTTTCAGGTACATTTCTAACTGCGCACCGTGTTGCGTATTCATCAGTTCTATAGCCTCGTTACTGAGCTTACCGTGATGCCGAAAGAGTTGCGCCGCCGTCTGACGCTCTTGAGGCGAAATCGGCTTGTCGTCAATCCTCTCAATGTGAGGCAAAAGCCACAGTATCCATGGGCGCACAAAGTCCTTTGTAGCAGTGTTTTCCTGCAAGTATGGGTTTCCTCTGACGGTAAGTGTTGAGAGCGTCTCGGCCAACACTGTCAGCGGAACCATCGCATGTAGTGTGCCCAGCAAGTTGTGGCCCATTGATAGTGATGTAAGCGCCAGCAGAGGAAGGCGATTTTCGAGGTCTATGATGGACTCTATTCGGTTGTACTCGAGGTCCAGCTCTGCCAGCATAGGCATGCAACGGAGGTCCGGGACATCGATCAACTCGTTGTGCGCCAGGTTTAACGACACAAGCCTATTCAACGATGAGGTGGCGGAAGGAGAGACTCCGGAATCGGTCGCCAAATCATTTCGTTCAGCGCTACGGCATGAGGGGACATCAAAATCGATGAAACGGAGCTCGTTGTGGGAAAAATCACATCGCTGCAGCCAACGCAGTCGGCGCAGCAGTGATGTGGAGTGTGCGTCCAGCACCCGCAGCATATTGTGCCTTAGGTCGATGACCTGCAAACTCTGGAAGGACTCTAAACCCTGGAGGGTGTTGATCCGGTTGAACGCCGCTGTCAGTGATGTGACATGCTGCAGCATCATCGCCAATGACGCCGTGACGTTCAACGTGGATAGGCCATTCCGCTGCACGCAGAGCGAGCTATACCTCTTGCACCCCGCAAGCTGAAGTGCCTCTCGCAGCTCTTGAAGCTCGTCCAGTGAGGCATGCTCCCCACCCACATTCGACACGTCCAGAAGCATAAAAGAAAAGTATCTACCTTCCTCCCCTCCCCCCTAAAGAACGAAATGGGAAGATAATAAATAAATAACCATTTATTTTGATTCACGAGTCCCTTGATAAGAGTTTGGTGCCCTACACCTAAAGTCATCGTCACTCGTTTTCTCCAACTTACGATTACTCACGAAACGGCAGTGCTGCAAGCGCCTTTAGGCCGCCTCCCGCGCGGTAGGCGGTTGGGGGTGGTGGGTGGGGCGGGTTTCAGAAAATAAAAAAACTTGCACTTGCCAAAGAGGAGGCTTTTCCGTAACAGGAAATAAATACAGAAGGAGAAGACATAGTCATGTCGGTCCATGAAGTCGTCATGGTGATACCACTCCTATCGCAAGCTCTCAGAAAAAAAAAAAAAGGACTCCTCCTCCCACACGATCCTTTTTTTCTCCTTTTAACGTCTCCACCCCACCCACCCCCAGAAGTTTTCCATGCACTACACACACCTGCACAACCCCACCAGGTGTATTTGTATTGGCAGGCGTGCGTGTGCAGGCGACAAAAAGAGGGAGAAGGGGAAGAGGCGGGAGGAGAAAAAAAAAAAGAACGACGTTGGCAACCAGAGGGAAACATGTACCACACAATACCGGGGGAACGGGGGGGGGGGAGGTCTGCGTGTATGAAATCATCGACTCCATGACATTGTTTTCGTCCTCGCCTCAGTCTCTCTTTAAATCATCATTTCCTTTACTTCTTTCCCGTCGCCCATGTTTCTATGCACCACAAGTACAAAAAACAACAATAACAACAACAACAATAACAGCAACGGCAATAGCACCGCTTGTCACAGAATTACACCTTATTGCTGCTACAGTAGAACCTCCAGCTCATGCCGAACATACGTGTGCTCGCTGTCGTCTTCCACCCTGGGGTAGTGCGGCACCAGCGCTTCTGGACTTGCCACGTAAATCATGTTGTACGTCCTTCGATAAATGTCCCGTACCTTCTTTGCGGGGTGAAACAAACCCTGGAGAAGATATTGCAGTAACTTACCGGACCCAATCACGAGTCGTGCCGCCTCGTAGTAGGCAACGACAGCGGTGACCAACTTAAGCCTCTCCTCTCCAATTTTCGTTTCATTCCGTGAGAGAAGTTCCACAATATTCGGGTGAATAAAGTTGAGGAAATGAATCACAACCTCCTCAAAGTCATCGTTCCCGGCAACAGCCATGACTATCGCCCGGCACGCCTCCACTGCCATGCGGCGATGTTGAATTTCCGCCTCGGTAAGGGCACGCACCAGCAGCGGCACTAGCGGGTAGACAAACTCTTTCCCCACGGAACCAATGGCCTCGAAAATATACCGAATCGCCTTGAGCACTGAGTGCTGCACAATTGTGGCAACCTGCTCCCCTTCGCATATCTTACTCTCGTTTAGAAGGTATGGAATGACGGTGAAGGGTCCACATTCTCGGGCAATAGCCCCAAGTGCAACGGCAGTGCAGATACGAATCTTGCGCTTGTCTTGCTTAAAGTTATCCACAAGCTCAAGAATAATGGCAAAAGGGCGAATTTTCTTGGAAATAATGCCGAAGGTTCGGGTGCATGCGCGTCGCGTCTCGCGGCGATCCGCATCAAGAAGATCAAATAGACCTTTTGTTGCCAGCTCCTGCAAATGAATGGCGTCCACATCCTCGTCGCAATTCGTCGCAATTTCCTCAATGAGCAGAATTGTGTGAAGCTGTACATTGCTGTTCCGGTTTCGTATGATGTAGGTGAGTTTTTTCAGCAACTCCCGTACTGACGGTTGGTACTTTGCCGCACCCAGCTCCACCAGAATGGCACGCGTCGCCTTTAGATTGGCGCTCATCACAGAAGCCTCATCGTCCTCGAGGCGGTCGAAAAGGCTCCGCCCAAGATCCTGCAAGAAGAGTATGCCGTCAGCTTCCTTCACCGTACATGCGATACGGGCCGCAAGTTCCGCCGCCTGCATGCGAATCATTCCAGGCATGTCCCGGCGGCTCTTGATGAGGTCAAACACCTGTCGAAGATAGCGCTTCAGTCGCGTGCCAAGTGAGTTGCAGATAGATGCCAGGCCCTCCAATACCACACGGTTCAAGCCGGTTTCGTCTTGCTTCACTGCGGCAATTGCACCATCTAGCAGCAGAGCAACAAGAGTGTCGGGGACGCCAACTGTCCCGACTGCCTTGACAACACGCCGCACAGTATCGATAACCATACGCTGAAAGTGTTCATTCTCATCCTTCATGTCCTGCACAAGATACTGTAGGATTTCGGTACTGCCAAGCTTCCTAGAAATCGCCACCGTCGTATCAACCAGAGAGGCAGCAGTTTTGCGTTCTGCAGCCACACGGCGAATTGACCAGAACCCATCAAAGAAGGGTTTCAAAATAACGTCACGGATAAAGTTCGCCGTGACACCATTGGCAGAGACGCACTGCCGCACCACCTGAAGCAACACACGTCGGTGTTCATCCTCAGGAGTGTTGAACTGATTCACCAGTGTCGGCATCATATCGGAGGTATACTTTTGTGCGTCATAGGGGGCCATCAGAGGGACAAGTGAACCAAACGCACGAACAAATGGTCCAGCAGTAGTGCCGATACCACGTTTACACTCCTCCCGCACAATATGCACCAGCGAGTCCAGCTCTTCAATGCCATAAGGAAATGTGGCGTCTGCAACATGAGCAAGCGCGTTGGCAGCCTCCCGCTTCACCCGCGGCTCGTCACGCAGTAACTTCTCGAATATGGGCACAAGCTCCACCAGCTCTACAGTAATAGCGTGCATGAGGGTTGACGCCAGCTCCGCAATCGCACGGGCTGATGTTTGCCTCGCGAGAGCAACAGGGGAGAGAGACATACCTTGAATGATTTGCAGTGCCGTCTCTGAACCCACCGCATAGCCAATAATAGCAACCACCTTTGCCGTATGACGACGCACACCATTTTCGGCATGCGCAAAGTCCTCCTTAATGGCTTCAAATACCGCCTCATACCCCACGACACGTGTGAGCAACGCAAGAACCTCCCTCCCATCCTCTCGTACAGACGCCTCTTGAGCGGAGAGCAACACCTCCATCATGTGTACGATTTCTTTTGTAGAACTGCGCACTTCCTTCTGAATCCGTGCAATCACACCCTTCACAAAATCAACATAGTAATGTTGCTCCTGCAAGTCGAGAATTCCAGACCGCCAGACGTGAAACGTGAATTGAAAAAGTGGCTGACTTCCAAAGATACGAGCCTTGTCCAGCAGAAATCGTGTGGCTACACGCCGCTGGTTTGTGTCGCCGTTCTTAATCTTGAAAAGGTTTTTCATGAGTAGATAGGAAGGAAGGACCTCATCAGGGATGGGGTTGACGTTGTGATACTTGAGCAGCACCTCGAATACAGGTGCGTCCTGTGGTTTCATATGAGGCATGCCATCACCGAGAGTTTCTGGAATGTCATACGTGACAGCTGCCGCAGCGTCACTGCTCTGAGTTACCACAAAAACATCCAAAGATTTGCTGGCAAGTTCGTAGAAATTGGGCTCCTCTGGCGGTGGTGGGTTGTAATCAACTGGTGGATCTACAAGTTTGAACTCCGGCAAAAGTATTAAGTCGAGGTACTCTTCCGTCAGCCGCTTGTTCTTCATCCGCCACTGAAGCTCCAGCTTCCGTGCCTGTGCTTCAATATTAGCCGTGATAGCCGATTGCGACTCAGCACCTGCAAAACGCGACTGCACTGGAGTGGTGCCTTCAAACTGGTAGTTCGGCGTCGCGCCAAACGCAATTCCAGCCGCCGGCGTCGCACCGCTAAACATCGGTGTTGTCCCACCACCAAACATCGGTGTTGTCCCGCCACCAAACATCGGTGTTGTCCCACCACCAAACGTCGGTGTTGTCCCGCCACCAAACATCGGTGTTGTCCCGCCACCAAACGTCGGCGTCTGCCCGTCGTGCGGGTACATCGACGGCGTTTTGACAGCATCCACCGTGTACACGCTAGGTGTCGGTGTTGAGTGCCCACGCCATGCGGACAGCTCCGCGTTCACAATCACCTTTGGCGTGTCACCCCCTAACTGACGTGGTGTACCAGCCCCCCATCGCGAGGATGTTGGAACAGACGCAGAAGCGCTGGCTGTTGTCTCCCAGCGGTGTGTCTTGAGCGCCGGCTCGTCTCCTCCCTCCTCATCTGCCATGTTTATGTTTCTTTTCCTCCTACTTTCCTCTTTTTCTTTCTTTTTCGGTTTCCTCTTCCACGTTTACTCCGTTTGTACACCTGCCGAAAACACCACACACACACGCAGAGAGGAATAGGGGGAGAAAAAACTGGGATGCGTCACCACCCCACGACGACGACAGACGGGGGGGGGGGGGGGGGGGGAGACGGTAGCCAAGAAGCAGGAAAGGCATACACAGAAAAAAAAAGGGGGGGGATGAATGGGTATGAAAAAGAAGCCCAAGAACAAAACAAAAAAAGAAAAAACAGCAGGAAAAAAATATTTCTGCCGATCAGAAATATTCGTATCGCTGCTTTTTTTTTCTTTTCCTTTCATCCACATGCCATCACGTCCAGACAGCAGTCGATAGCAGGTAATCTATGAGTACCTGCGGGTACTTTTCGCGCATCACCTCCAACGGCATTGTATCAATAAGAGCCTTGTCGAACTGAACGCGGACGTAAATGTGGCGCTTTTGAGCAGATGAGGGTTCAGCGTCCTTACTGTCAGCCACCCCGGACGGCGATTTTTCCGCCTCTGTCTTTTCAACCTCACCTCCATCCTGCCTTGCCTCTTGGGACGTAAAGCGCGAACAATAGAGGCCCACCACCTTCACATTGAGAAGGTTACTGCTGCTACTTGCGGCCGATTGCGACAGCGCACTCTCGCCAGCACCGAGGCCTGCCGTGTGTCGCGCATACGGATGCCTTGGGAACACCTTCGGCAGCACCCGCAGCTGTACGAGGTCAGAGTCCCGCATCACCTCCAACTTTCTCGTGTTTCGAGCCTCAAGAAAAAAAAACATAAATAAATTAAAAGAAAAAAAAAAAGACAGGCGCAGCTTGTGTGTCACGGCACTGCCCATGCCAGCACCCCTCCTCCACAGCCAAGCTCTCGCTGGTAAACAATGCATCACCACGAGAAAGCAATAGACAAGGGGAGTAATGTCTGAGAGTATGTTTGCAACTCAGAAGAGCAAAGAAAAATGAGAACAAAAAAAAAAACATTCGGTGGGGATCAAAATACGGCAGCTAGCGAGCGGGCAGGCAAACAAGCTGACAAGCCAGTCTCGCTCACATCCACTCACTTGCGGAAGGCCGGGCGGTTCTGGAATTTGCCCTTCTTGCCGGTGGCCGCCACGACGGGGGCGGCGAACTGAACGTGGCGTGGGACACCAGTCTCCATCCGCTTCAGCATCCGCATCGTCTGCTTGTCCACGTGAATTCCATCCTGGATGGTCTGATCAACGTGCGACACCTCCGGCACGTAGTCCATGCGGCGCTCGCGCTCCTCCTCTTGGAGCTTCAGCGAGATGCCACGGACGGGGCCACGCGCAAGGCGCTTCATAATGTGCGTGGTGTACCCGGCGATCTTGTTCTTCAGCTTCTTGGAGCGCGCAACGGTGACATCCAACACAAGCCGCTTGTTCTGGTAGAAGTCCTTGTTGAGCTTCGAGAAGTACTTCTCCACAATCTGCTTCGACGCACGCTTCACTGTCTTTGTGCGAATTTTGCCCATGATTGCCAACCAAACGTCGTCTCCCCCCTAAAAATGGCAATGAAACAAGAAAATAAAAAAAGAACCGGAGCGCGGAATGAAATGAACGGCCGAGCCGAGATGCAAGAGGAAGGTGAATTTAGGGGGTGCATTCAGGCAAGCAATGCCGAGATTCCCTGCACCAGAAAAACAGGAACAAAAGAACACTCCAGAAAAGACAAAACAAAAAGGCATATTGTCTCAAAAGGAACGAAAAAAAACCATTCGGTGGGGATCAAAATACGGCAGCTAGCGAGCGGGCAGGCAAACAAGCTGACAAGCCAGTCTCGCTCACATCCACTCACTTGCGGAAGGCCGGGCGGTTCTGGAATTTGCCCTTCTTGCCGGTGGCCGCCACGACGGGGGCGGCGAACTGAACGTGGCGTGGGACACCAGTCTCCATCCGCTTCAGCATCCGCATCGTCTGCTTGTCCACGTGAATTCCATCCTGGATGGTCTGATCAACGTGCGACACCTCCGGCACGTAGTCCATGCGGCGCTCGCGCTCCTCCTCTTGGAGCTTCAGCGAGATGCCACGGACGGGGCCACGCGCAAGGCGCTTCATAATGTGCGTGGTGTACCCGGCGATCTTGTTCTTCAGCTTCTTGGAGCGCGCAACGGTGACATCCAACACAAGCCGCTTGTTCTGGTAGAAGTCCTTGTTGAGCTTCGAGAAGTACTTCTCCACAATCTGCTTCGACGCACGCTTCACTGTCTTTGTGCGAATTTTGCCCATGATTGCCAACCAAACGTCGTCTCCCCCTTCCCTTCTCTACTTTCGTTTTGTTTTGTTCATTCGTTGCGCATGGAAGCGAAAAGAAGAGCAGGAGTACGCACACAGAGACGGGAGCAACGGCAAAGAAAAGAGGAAGAAAAAAAAGACGAGCTAAGGCAGCGCGCGGCAGAAGAGTGCCGGAGAGGTGCGGTTAGAAAAGCAAACATGAAAAAAAAAGACCCCAACAAGCGCCACACTCCCCCCTCGCACGATTCCTCTCATCTCTCCCCCCTCTCTCGTACGCACCCCGCGTCGTATTCACGCGGTGAGCGGTACACTAAACGATACAGCATAAATCCCATACATTTACACGAATGTGCGTGTGTACAGATCAGTGCTTCTATTACGCCCGGTCGCGTACAAGAGCTGCGTACAAATCCTGCGCCACCTGCCGCTTGACCTTTCGGCCCATGTCGCGTAGTAAACAGTCTCGCAGCGCGGCAACCACCTGCTGTGTGTGTTGCGGTGGACGCGTTCGCAAGACCGCCAGTACATTGTCGACCCCAACGACGTCAAGCGTTTCAAATGCCTCCAGCCGAACCTCAACAGTATCATCATTAAGCGCCATTACAAGCGTGCGGATGACTTTGCCGCCACACGCACGTAGACCAAACGCGGCAGCCGCACGTGACGCTGCAACAGGGCTACAAATAGCAGTTTGAGAGACGTACAGCTCGCCGTGGGCGCCGCCGTATGCACAAATCGAATAGAACAATGCCCTTTGCACAGAAAATGGCAATACAAGAGTCTCAACGAGCGACTTCAGAACTTGGAATGCTTCATTTGGCGTCTCAGTGCGATAATACATCACCGCCTCATCATTGCGTTGCACTACATCTATACATCTACTCCTGTTTCCGTTGTCGTTGTCGATTCTGACAGCAACGATTTCAGCTAGTGCGTAGACACACTCAAGCACCACATCTTCTTCAACACTAGCATCACTAATAGCCGTGCTAAGCTGCCGCACCAGTTCCTCGCGCATCAATTCTGCGTTCTCATGGATGCCGAGCGAGGCTTTCAGCAAGTCTACCCTCACCAAGGAGCGCACACACGCCACACGTGTCGAAACCGAATGTCCTGGCATAGTCCGTGTTCTTCTTGAGGTCGTTGTGGATGTGCTGGGGGCACCTCCTCCCTCGTTGTTCTTCGGTCCAGCGATTCGTTCTAGAAGCACCCGCATGCCACACATACCCAAACGTGCAAGGGCCCAGGCGACAGTGTCATGATTCATTGCAGAGTCACTCAAACATTTAGTTAGTGCATGGGTGACAGTCTCTGACATGTTTGACACGGCACCGATTTCGCCGAGACCAATGCACGCGGAGTGACGCACCCGCCGTACAGACGAGGAAAGGCCCTGCAACAGCAACTCGCATGCACGGTCGGTGACACTTGGTGGCGTACCCTCATTACACACAATATGACCGAGTGCGACGAAGCCGGTAGCAACTACAGCCTCCTCGCCCTCTATTTCTACCCTATCGCGCCGCTGCTCCAATCGCGAGACGCTCTGAATGAGGTAGTCCAGAAGAGGGGATGACACGTGCGTCGTTGCAAAATATGGAAGCGATGCGACGGAGACAAGTGTCTGCTCTACAAGACGCGGTGGTGTATGGCAGTCCAGCAAAACGGTCATGAGCGTCTCTTCAATAGCGAAAAGTTTGTCTTCGCAGCCGATGTAGTGCGGGTCATACGAAAAAGGAAGCACACGCTGTGGGGCACCCAACGTGTCATTGAGCTGACACGTGTAATACTGCAGCGCTTCCTGCACAACGCCCGAGAGTCCCTGCGAACGAAAGGCCTCTGGGGCCATGCAGGCAAAGTCCTGCATCACAAGCGGAAGTGTAGCGTAGCTGGTCCGTGAGCGACGAAAGTTTTTCGAAGCTGTGAAGCAAAGCAACTTCTGCCGCACAAACTCGGCATCTAAAACAATGTGTGTAGGACGATATGGTGGTGGGCACTGCAGAGATGTCTCCTGGCGTGGGGATCCGTCGGCATTGAGCTCCAAGTAGCCCATCTCAACTGGTGGCTGATAAAGGACAAGGACATTTTCAAGCCCTGGCGCACCGATGCAGTGGACTGTTGTGTGGCCGACAACGGGGTATGCTAGCGCGCTGATGCCGTACACAGCTGCCGCACGGATAGTTGGATCAGCTCGACTGTCGCGTGCCACGCGGCAAAGTGCACGCAACCCACTATCGCCTCCTACTGCTCGAATCGCAAGCACCACAAGTTTTAAGGGGCCATGTGATTTTATGAGACTCTCTAGGAGCACCTGCAGAACGGCCTCGGCAAGCTCGCCCAGTCCTATTAGGGCACACAGAATATTGCACATCCGAGAGTTGGCCTCTTCTGAAGTATATTCACTCGTATCTCCGTACTCCAAGAGTTCCGAAATAAGCAGCGGAACAATGATGTGGCGAACAGCGTCATGAGAGTTGACCAGAGCAGTAAGTGCAAACCAGTCACGACAGTGCGAAGCGCTACCGTCACTGCAGCCCACCATTTCGCGCAGCTCACCCTGAAGCTCATCAGATCCCATAACCGTTAGTTCGTGAAGAAATGGCATCAGTGAACGGCGAGAAAAGGCTGTGGAAGCAGTGCGGCTGGTGTCCATATCAAGGCCAAGTCCACGGGTAGGAGACGGTGGACAGACCAGATTGAATTCATCATCATCATCATCATTGTTTACAATGGTACCATCATAAACAATGCGCTGAATGGGAGAAATAACAGCAGACGCTACCGACGATGGCGACGGAGGCTGCTTCACCATCATCGGCTCCACGTGACCTGGAGACTCAGCACTGGTATGTGGCCGCTCTTCCATTCGCTGCTGAATTTCACGCTGTCGTCTCTCCTGGCGCTGACCATAATGGCGAAGAAGTGATTTGGCATATTTGCTCACCACAGGAGAGGTGATTGTGTCTCGTGTCTTTCGTTGCGAGATCTTCCTTGTATTCTGTGGGTTATTTTCGCCCTGCCACTCATCCCCATGCTCAGTGTGGATAGAGCGACGGCTTTTCAGAACACTGTTATCGGTTGTATCACCGCTATTTTGATGTGTCCCCTCACCCTTCGCGGGCGTCATGTCGTCTCCCGCAACACGCGTGCTGCAGGCAGATGTTGCATGAGAGAAGAGAAGCGGGTTGTCAAAGAAGACGTCGTCCCCCACCCCTTCCTCCACTTCGCCGTCGCCTCTACACAACCCTGATGGCACCCTCTGCACACCACAACAAGAAGAGCTCTTCGTGTCATCTACGGACTCTCTTTGCCGATGACAAAGGTGGTGACCCCCCTTGTCCCCACTTGTATCACTCGTCATTCCCGTCAGTTTAGACGCTTGGCTCCTCCTTGCTACTATTTCTTGCAATATGCGCTGCAATGCCTTATTCTTTCCCTCGGCAGAGCCACTGAAGGGAGACGCTATAGCCGTTCTCACGGAGCCTGCAGCGGTGGAACCACAAGATGCCACGAACCGCGACTTTTCATCATCATCAGTTTTTCCCCTCAGCTCCCTGCAGGGCTGCAACGTGGGCGACCCAGTGGAGCGCATGCCGCCCCCTTCCCTTTCTACACAATGCGACGAGAAAAAACTGTTCGCAACAGCACCGCCATATGCATTGGGCGATCTGCTCCCTTCCTCCTCTGAAGAAACGACAGTGTTGCTGCTCGGCTCCATGTCGGTATCCATGCTAAGTGGATCCAGTACATCTTGCAGCCGTAGCAGCTCTAGCTGCCGAAGCACTGCGTATGCTCGCGAAAGCCCTGCAGACTTCGTCATGGTCCACCCCCCCCCTCCCACTAGGGCGAGATGGTTCCTTCTCAGATCTTTCTTCTCCCAGATACACACGCAGAGAAAGGAAAGGGGGAAGAATAGTCTGCCTTTTTGTACTTTCCTCCCGTTCAGATGATGATGAAAAGACCGCGTGTTAGTGCCCAGTGTTATATTTACAACGTCGAAATAAGATCAAAAAAAAAGCCATGAGAGTCAGAGAGGACCCATCGTTGGCTACAATAAATTTTAGTACTGACGAAAAGGGGGAAGTGCTGAAGTGGGCAGCCCTCAGCCCGTCTTTCCCGCGAGAAGGGCGGTGAGAGTTGGGTTGGGCGGGTACATTTCAGAACTTAGGGCTTTTGCAACAAGCCAAATGTTGAAAAGAATAAAAACATTTTTTTTTTTTATCCTCCGACGATCCCTCAGCATGAGATGAAACGCAATGCTGGGAGACCATATTCCTGTTGCAAGCTCTCACAAATAAAAAATAAAAAATAAAAAAAAGAAGAGCTGCGATAATTGTGAGACGATGCCATGCAGCTGTCACGCACAATCCATTGCAAGACGAGCGGCCAAAACAGCACCGGCAAGAGCGAAGGGATCAACAGCGGCATCCATTTAGCACCTGCCCTTCATCCCCATTTGGAAAGAAAAGAGGAGCAAAAAAAAAAAAAACAGAAATGAGACACCGCTGTGAAGAGAAAAAGAAAACAAGAGGAAGCGGCACGTAAACACACGCACACGCAAAGAAAGAAGAAGTGCCGATCTCTCAGGAAACAAATGATTTATTTTTGTGTGATGGATAACTTATTGTAACAGCAGCAGGATCCTCATCCGCAGAAGTAAAATTGAGCAAAGAAGAAAAAGTAGTAACGGACGGACATCTCTCAGTCCTTCTGTGAATATGAGGGGGAATAAACGAGCAGAGAACCTATGAAAGAAAGAACAGATAATAAAAATAATAATAAAAAAAAAAGAAAGGGATATATATATATATATATAGAGAGAGAGGGGGGGCAGCGGCACAAACTGAAGTATTCACTCGGTCAGGCCCATGAGACGCGGTCTGACACGTTCTACCCACAACGCCCGGGTAAAACCCTCTGGAGGGGCGAAGTTCGTCGCGATAGAGGCATCCTTGAGTCTCATCGAAAACTCCAGAGCGCTCTTTTTCACGATGATCATGTCGCTTCGGATGTTCTTCACAATGAGCTGATCCAGTGATCGCACACGCGAGCAGGCTACATAGACAAGGTGTGGGCACTCAAAGAAGTTTTTGCAGTCGAGTACGACAGTCCCTTGAAGGGTTAGCCCCTGTACCTTATGCACTGTGAAGGCGTAGCCCAGCTGCAACGGCAGCGAGTAGAGCTCGTGGGCGTAGAAGAACGTGGAAGGCGTACCACCCACCAAGAGTGAAAGCGGCGGCACCTGCACAACTTCGCCGCCCAGGAGCCGGACAATGGGCAGCTTTGGAAATATGTTCTTCTCGATCAAGCGCATATACACCGTCTTGGCAGATATCTCATGGCGGCGCGGAAACAAGTCAGGATTGGGCGCAGCAAAAGCCTCCACCGTTCCCACGCTGCCATTGGATACGGTTCGTGAGAGGTTGCGGTTGATCATGACACGACAGCCCAATTTTAGCCGAAGTGGTGCGAGGTGTTCGGCGTTCGAATGAGTAGAGACCTCCGCAAGCAGGAGCGAGATGCTCAACGGAATGAGTTCCTGTGGGTCTTCGTTGTAGATCTTTAGTAGTGTTGCCTTTAGCCGTGTTGCCGTGGCTTCCAATATCGTTTTCCACTGAGTCTCAGAGACGATAGGGCCAACACTACAACTGGCGCTCCCACTGGTGCTGGTACCGGCGCCAGGAGCTCTTTTTTTCGCTGCGACAGCATCTTCCGTGTGACGAAGACGGACAAGGAAGGCATTCCTTTCTGAGCGGGCTGGCATCACCACCACGTTGTGATCAACGGTGTCAGCATGCGCGACCCGTTTGATTTCTTCGATCAGCACAGGCACAATCGCCTCGCGCATCGGCAAGACCTTCATTTTGGAAAACTTAATAACGCCCGCGGAGGTAAAGTGGCCAATGAGCTGCAAAGGACCGCGCTGTGGTGTAAACAACAACTCTTCGCTCTGAAGCTCACACAACTTTTCATCGTTCAGTTTTTGTGCATCACTGCGCCTTGGAAATATGTACGTGACTTTATCTGCACCTTCTGGTAATGATCGGTCGAGCGAGCGAAAGGCTTTTTGATCAAAATTCCCCACACGCAGCTGCGCTAGCATTGCGTACAATGGATCATTCTCCATTTGCCGCATGGGCGTCACCAGAGAGACGGGAATGAGGCTTCGAAAGGCCGCACTCTGATAACAAGGACCAGCAGCCGCAGTATCAACTATCGCTAGCTGCATAAAGTCTCCACAGGTGATTACTTGAAGTCCACCGAATGGAAGAGGTTGAAGACGTGACAGGCGCGCCTCCTGCTCAAAGGTGTCAAAGAGATCGGCGTCGAGCAAAGATACCTCATCAATAATTACAACATCCACCGCACGGAGTGCGTTAGCGTCCCACCGTTTCTTAGAGTACTCCCCGACACCAATCGGCACGCCAAACGCCAGGTGAAATGTGCACCCGCCCAGCTGCACAGACGCCACACCCGTTGTTGCCGTCATGGCGACACGCAGACCCATTTCGGTCAGGCGGCGGTGTATGGCCTTGAGCAAAACCGTCTTGCCCGTACCAGCACTTCCCCCAATGAACATGTTGTACCCTCGCATGGCACACCGAATGGCATTCTCCTGATCGAGCGTCATTGTCATGCCTGAAAGCTGCGGATCATGCATGGCATCCAGCTTAGGAGGCAGATATGCACTTGTGAGCTCACTGTACAGCCGGTGCACCTCCTCACCGACAGCATCACTTGCATCTTCCCGCTGGAGCAGTGTGGCCAGATTTTTGCGCCATGTCACCATAGAGTTTAGAAAAGGCCTCAGGGAGGCTTCATTCGCTCTGTAGCACCTCGTTGAATCCCACTCAAGACGAAACGGATTCACCGCACACCGTCGGAATCCAACGGAAAGCAGCTCTGACGCCAAGCGACTCCTCACAGATGTGAGACGGCCCGTGAAGGGATTAACAAATGCGTCCTCATCCCTTTCTTTCGGGTCAAAGACTTGCACATGCACGGGAGGTTGCTTCTCCGCAGTGCCATCGAGTTGGTTCGATGGAGTTTCTTTGCAGGACGCAGTCACCTCGAGGGGCGCAGGTTGTGTGGATCTCCCCCTCTGCGAGGCACAGTACACTACCCCCGTCGCCGTCTGGAAACACACAATCACGCCAACGCCACCCAAGCGGCGCATCATTGACAAAAAAAAAAAAAAGAACAAGGCGGTGGGGCCACCTCTATGAACCCCACGTGTGTGTGTGTGTGCAGGCTTCGAAAACATGAACCAAAAATGAGATAAGAGCGATGCAACCGCAACGGCAAGAAGATGGCACACGAGAAAACACAGACAACAGAGACAGACACACACGCAAACAAGAAAAAAAAAACTAATAATAATCATAATAAGCCGACAGAACATGTTCTGAAAGGGGGTCTACGTACACTCCTTTTCCTCGGGGATGAGAACAGAAGCAAGATCGCGCGCAAGGCGAATATGATGTCGGCCATACTTTTTCTGGAGAGTCTCCAAAGCGTTTTTCTCCAACACACCGGGGCGAATGAGACAGACACATGCCGCTTCCGTGCCGTATACAGACATGTTGGGAAAGGCAACGGCAAGACGATTGTACAGATCAGGAACACACGCAGACAATTCCTCCAGCAACGTGGAGAGAGGAACAACGGGGTCCTTCAGCTCAAGTAGACGTACAAAATATGCATGTTCATCCTTCTCTTCAGGTGCAGTAACCCCATCCTCATACCTCGCTCGTTTGCATCTATTCGTATCCCCCGTGGGCTCCCTCGGTGGGAGAAAGTCACGAAAAATACGCATGCTGAAGAGATCATCGAACTCGATGCAGAAGACAATGTACTCGCTGAGGTTGCCTTGACCACCCCGCTGATGATGATAACCTGCAAAGCAGCGAATCCAATTGATATCTGCCGCACAGAAGTCATTCATACTTGCCATATCCACCACATCCTCAACTGTGATCGTGTCGTCTTCGTTGTTCTCCTTGTCGATCTCCTCTGGCTGCCGCATTGGCGATGGTACTGGTGGTACCACCATCGTCCCTGACTCATGCCGACCACGCTCGGCATCTACGTTAAACGGAGAAACGACCAGATCTTCAGTTATTCCCTCAACCTCCACTAACTTCCAAATAGTTTGCATCACGCATTCAGCGCAGTACCCGTTGCACTCCCATTTCTGCACATCGTAGTCCACGCGTGCCCGTGTCCCGCAGCGAAGGCAGACCTCTTCATAGGAGATTCTTGGTTTCCCTACGGCTCCAGTGCAATGAGACGCCTCAGTGGCAGCTCCGTGAACTGTGGATCCCGTCCTTGGAAATGAGGCAGCAAGACCACTCTCGATATGCTTGCTAGTGTCCGCCATAGAACCCCCCTCCTCAGTGCGGGACAGAACGCCCTCCACTGTCTCCCCAGCCTCCAGTGCGAGGAGCTCACCCTGTGAGTAACCCACCTCCACAGCCTTGCGGTATTCATCCGTTGCGCGCTCAAGGCGACGCACCATGTTTGCAGTCGTCTCGTCACCAAACATGCCGATGGAGCCGATCTCGGCATCCATATCTTGCCGCACCCGGCGGAGGTGAAATTTAGACTGCTTTTCACCAACGTTCTGTTTAATGGTCTCGATGTTATTTGGGCGTGCGTCTGGCATCCTGTAGTGCAGCGCGTCCTTCTTCAGCACGAGGTGCCTTGTTGCCCCTATCCCGCGAGAGTGGTGACTGAGGTTGTACTTCTCTGCCAGAGTGTGGAGCTCACGGCGATCGTTCGCCCCCAACTCCTTCGGCACCTCAAGTATCATTTTCGTCGGATCCGCGACAAACATTTCAATCTTGCGGCACCATGTATCAAAAAAGTGACTTCGGTTGTCCCTGGCATCAGAGGGAGCGTGTGGCGGCCGGTAAGGTTTGTGGGAAACCTCCCCATCAAAGTCATACGGCTGCAACTTCCCATCATTCGAGGCAAATTCCACCCCCATCGTCGTCGTGCTCGCCGCTGCTGGGACATGGCGAGCCATTGCTTGCTTAGCCCTCTGCAAGGCCTCCAGCATCTCCTCTCGGGATCCTTCCGACGACATGAATCCACGCTCTGTCGGTGCGAGTGTGTGTGTGTGTGCTCGTGGAAAAGGAAACGGGTCTTCCGTCAGTCCGAGATGCAGCACTCCTTACCGCCGTCTCCCCCCCAAGACACACACACAGGCAGAGAAACGCACGACCTCGCAAGAAATCAAAAAAAGAGTTTCTTCGGTGGAATCCCCTACACGTGCGTTGCGACAGTGCAAAACCTCTCAGGTAAAAAAGGAAAGGAAAAGAATAGTCTCGCCCACTTTCCCCTCTTGAATAAAGAACAAAGTAGAAAAAAGGTCATTTTAATCCTGGTATACATGAGTAGAGAAAGTAGGCAATTATTGGAAACAATGCGTGGGTCCTGTGCAGGACTCCTCTATATGTCAAGGCTTCACTGATAAATAGGGAGGTGCAGGCAGCGCCTCGTCACCCCGCTTCCCCCGCGAGGCGGAGAGGGCTGGGTGGGTGGGTTTTTTTTCAAGCAGAAAATCTGTATGACGCCACCTGCGTGTAACGAAAGATAGTCTAATCGTGGGAGAGAAATTGATAATAGGAGTTGGGTCTGACCATTCCTCTGTCGCAGCCTCTCAAAAAAAAAAAAAATAGCAAAAAAAAAAAGTGAAGGTAACTACGGAGTATGAGAGGAAGGCGCATCCCCTCATCCTCTTTTGTGTGCGATTCGCTCCCTTGTTTTCCAGTTGGTTGCCGCTGTTGCTGCAGCAGATGCTACCGCCCAGCACGCACGCCATTTCTTTTTTTTTTTTTTTGCTGCACACGCTTTGCCATTTCATCCCACCACCACCATCACAAACACTACCCCACCCCCCTGGCCCACTGCCGGAGAATGCACAGAAGACTACAGTGGTAGATGCGTGCAAGACACATCCCCATTCGGTTGGGCAGAGAAAGATAAAATAAATCGAAAAGGGAATATCAACGCGCTACAAAGTTTCGATTCTCAAAATTTTTTAAAAAGGAAAAAAAAAAGGCAAGAGCGTAGAAAGAAAGAAGAGGAGAGGAGGAAGAGGGGAGGGGGGGGTTATTTATTGGTTGGTTTGTATTTGTCTCCTTTCTCTTTGAAGATAACGGAAAAGGGGGTAAATATATATATTATATATATATATATAATATATAATATACATTAAAATTAGGCTAATAGATCCAGTAAGATAACGTTTTTTTTTTTTCTTTCCTTCTTCTTCGACGCACATACCTCCTTTTTCTTCCCCCAACCCACCTTCCCCCCTAGCATACCGTGCAGTTCTCGCAGAAGCGCACGTCTTTTTTCTTGTCCTTTTTTGGATTTTCCTCTCGTTTTTTTTTTTTGTTTTCGTTTTCTCTTCACATTCGCTCCACCGGCGTCAGTCAGTCGGTTTCTCCGCCTGGCAGTCTGTACAGGGGCCAGAGGCGCTACACGACGTCCCATGTGCCCTCGTTGCTCTTCATGATGCCGGGGCCGCACTGCATCACCTGGTAGTGTGCATCTGCATACGGAATCATGTACTGAAACACGTACTCGCAGAGGTCCACCTTACACTGGTAAAACCCATTGGTGTCTTTGCCCGCATCAATTTGCTTCTGCGCGGCAACTGCCATCCGCAACCAGTAGTAACCAAGTACCATGTACCCTGTGAACATGAGCAAGTCCTGCGAGGCAGCACCGACCGTATCGGTGTTCTTCATGGACTCCATCTTCACCTTCATGATGCCAACACGCCACTGCTTCTGCAGCATCCACAAACGCCGTGCACAATGACCAATGATACCGCGCGAGAAGAAAAGCGGGCGAATAAACCCGTTTATCTTTTTCCCAAAGCGCGTCACCTCGTCCGTCTTGGATCGGAAAATCTTGCGACCAATGAAATCCAGAGACTGGATGCCGGTAGTCCCCTCATACAGCGTTGAAATGCGCGAATCACGGAGAATTTGTTCCATGCCATTGCCCTTAATGTACCCGTGGCCACCCCATACCTGCAAACAGCGCGAAGCGGCCTCCTGGCCCCACTCGGTTAAACACGCCTTAGCAATCGGTGTGTAAAAGCCTATCTCGTGTTCCAGTGCATTCCGCGCGTTCTCATCTTTAGTTGTACGTTGAATGTCAAGCAGGCGGCCCACGTCCAGCAAGAAGGCACGGCCACCCTCTGCGACTGCCTTGGCAAAGAGAATGTTCTGACGCACGTTTGCATGACAAACGAGTGGGTCGTTGGGCCTGTCAGGACATTTAGCACCAGTAAGAGAGCGCTGAGAGCCGCGCTCGCGGGCATACCGCAACGCATTCTGAAATGCAAGCTCTGAATGGCAAACACCTTCCATTGCCGTTCCCATGCGGGCAGAGTTCATGAAGGTGAACATCTGCCTCATCCCCGCATTGGGCTCTCCGATAAGATAGCCCACTGAGTCCTCAAAACCCAGCTGGCATGTGGCACTTCCCTTGATTCCCATCTTCGACTCCAAGCCCACACAAGTTACATTCTTTGTCTGTTCCAAAGAACCGTCTGGTTTCACTACATGCCGGGGCACCAGGAAGAGCGAAATTCCTTTTGTCGTTGGTTCCGAGTCTGGAAGCCGCGCCAAGACAATATGAACAATATTTGGCACCATATCATGATCACCGGCAGAGATAAATATCTTCGTCCCCTTCAGTTTGTAGGATTTGCCATCACCAGATGGTTCAGCTTTTGTTTTAACCTGTGCCAAATCCGTTCCGCACTGTGGCTCCGTGAGGCACATTGTACCGCTCCACTCACCGGAGACGAGCTTCTTGAGGTATACCTCCTTCTGCTCCTCACTTCCCCACGCTAGCAGTGTGTTGGCAGCACCCATGCTGAGCCCGGGGTACATTGAGAGGGACCAGTTAGCGGTTGCCATCACCTCCCGAAGCATAAATCCGACAGACCCTGGGAGCCCTTGTCCGCCGAATTCCTCCGGGTGTTCGATACCCACCCAGCCGCCATCCTTGAATGCCTCGTATGCCTCTTTGAAACCCTTCGGTGTCACTACAGTGCCGTCTGGTTCCAAGCGACATCCTTCGTCGTCACCGGTGGTGTAGAGTGGGAAGAGTGTCTGGGTAGCCAACTTTGCGGCCTCGCTAAGGAGAGCATCAAAGAGCTCCTTGTTGACATCAGACCGCCCAAAACTGTTGTAGTGGCTGTACATGTCAAACACCTCTTCCATTAAAAACTGTGTATCTCTTGTGCGTGGGGTGTAATAGAGGCCACGCTTGGAGCCGCCAGCGAAGAGCGCACCGAGCGCCCTCCTCGCTGCCCCTTTGGCTGAAGAATGTCGGCGCAGCATCGTCGTGCCTTCAGAGCGTATCTTATTTCCTCTTTTTCTTTGCTTGGGTGGTATTTGACAACAATTTTTTTTTTTTTACTCCTCGTGGTTATGAACTCTTTCAAGCAGAAAAAAAAAAAAAGGTAGGGATAGAAAGAGAGAAAAGTGGTGTGTGTGTGTGTGTGTATGTGTGTGTGCCTAGGACATACCCCGCCTTTATTCGTCTCTGCAAAGAGCTCGGACACGCTTGACTTAACGAATGATAAACGTTCTTAGCAATTTTTTTTTAAACAAAACAGAACAATAACTAAAAAGCAAACAACAACAGAAGAAAAAAAAAAAGAAGGAAAGTCGGTTTCTTCTTCGTTTGAGGGAAAAAAAAAATGAAATAAATAAACATCATAAGGAATCCCATCAGCCATTTGAAGCCTCAGCATCGCCATAATCATCACGAAGATGATGAGGGTGATGGCGACGATGGTGGGGCAGGCGCTGCAACCACTCATCTTCTTTACGTTCCTGCTGCCGCTGCAGCTCGCTGGTGAAACGAGAATTTAAGGAAATACCCCCCTTTTTTTTGAATGTTTGTCATCCTCCTCCTCTTATTTTTCCGCTGTTGTTGTTTTTGCTTTGGTTTTATGTTTTGGGTTGTTGTTGTTTTTCTTCTTTGTCGGCCCCCCCCCACCTGTTTCTTTTTTTTCCCCATTTGTGCACGTGCGATTGGATCATCTTACGGGCCCCATTACTTACAAACCAATCGAAAAAAAAAAAAAACTCAATTCTTCTGCACGCGCGTATGTCTTGTTTCTTAGTTGTTGCATCCCCCTCCCTCCCATTACATCTCCTTCATGCCTCGTCTCATCTGCGCTGCGGTGAAGTGGAAAGGGGCGGCGGTGAGGGCGACGATGCGCCTTTTCTCCCCTCCATTCCTTCCTCTTCCTCGCCTCTAACTTATTGCATGCATGCGCGAAGGTTTAGATACACATATGTATATGTATATATATATATATATATTTACGTAAGCATGAATGTATGTGCTAATGCAGCATACGCCACTGCTCCTGGCGGTGGTCAGGCTTCCACCCCACACCCACAACCCCTCATGCACACGGACAGACGGAAAGAAAATAAATATATATATATATATATATATATATATTTATTTATTTATTTATATGGGGGAATCATTAGGGGAGGGGAAAGCGGCCCCCTCACACGGGCAATCAACACACCGCTTGCTGGTCCGTAGGCTCTACAGACGTAGGTGCCTCACCACCCCCCCCGCCCCCAAGAAAAAAGGAGCGTGCATCCAATAATGACGATGATGATGGTGTGTTTGCATTGTGGGTGTGTCGGCGTGAGCAGGGGGGTGGGGGTTGCCCCTTCTTAGCCATAATGCCTTTTTGTTGTTGTTGTTGTTGCTGCTGCCACTGCTTCCGTTGCGTTTTCTTCATGACCCACTCTGCATATTTCGTTCTCTCTATCTCTCTTTTCCTCCTCCCTTTTCTTTATCACTCCCTCCCCCCCTCCCATCCACCGGTGTATGGGTATTCATATGTGCGGGCGTACACACACCCGTGCGTGTGCCCTATTTGACCGAGACGTTACGCTGCCCCAATGGTTCGCTGTTCTTTGCCTTTAGGACTGCTGATTCGCTTGGCCTGTTCCTCCCCTCTTCTTAACCTCCTTTTCAGTGCTATAGCGTAAAATCCGGTGTCAATCTTACAGGTCTTCCCTTCATCCTCCCCGCCAAGCTACCTGCGCCACCAACTTGTGTCCGCTGGTGAGAGAAGTACTCCAGCTTCTGCAGTGGTTTCGCACCAATGACTTTTTCTAGCAGACTCCTCAGGCTTTCCGCCAGTGCCTTGAGCTTCAGTAAATCGGAGCTCGCCGTCCATATCTGAACAGTTGTCGGTTTGTTCTGTCGCACTTTGAGCATGATACCGTTGAGGTTTGTCGTGCTCTCTGCAAGCGTCTCCCCACAACATGCCATGAGCATTGTCATAAACGTGTCATCCAACATCTGCTTACTGTTCTGCCCCGGCTTGTCACGATCAAATACGACGATGGTGATGGTGCCGCCGTTCCTATTGCGCGCGTGCTCCCAGTTGGGTTTGATATCTCGGCGAAACCAGTGATACGTAAAGGCAGGTGCCAGTGAAGATGGGGGAGGCAGGTAACGCCAAAGGCGCCAGAAGCACTCAACATCCCCGACCAAATGAACAAGCACAGGATCGTAAGCTAGTGGTGCCCCAAACGCGGTCGGGTGGTCGTCAGCGTAAAGCGCCCACACCGTGTTGAACCGTATCGACTCTGCAGGAGGGGGCTTAGAAAGTGTACTTGCCTCGAAGATAGTGGGCAGAATTGAGTTGCTAAAGTCAGTCTCCATCGAAATTCCTGCCAATCCAGCTTGCTGGAGGTGGCAGTTACTGCCTTCTTCCGTCGAAGGGGTGGAGGCAGTTGAACCCTCCTGAGGCATCGAATCCATTCGAGTGGGAAGATCGGTCTGCTGTGCCTTGTTTTCTTCTACATCCTCGTGCTGCTCATTTTGCCGCACTTTTCGGGTGACATCTGTGGCAGGGGTTTTCTCCGTTTGGGGCATCGAAGGGAATTTGGCTGAAACTTTAGTATCCGTCGGAGTGAAGGGTGTCGCGTCTAGCGAGAACAGCTTCGAACCTGACGACGGTCGCGAGTCTGTGGAGTCAACTGCAGCGGGGTCCACATGTGCCAGCGCTTTTGAAGATCCCAGAACTGACGGTGCGGCTACCGAAGCGTGCTGGAGCGGCGGCGGCGCTGACAAAAACGTGGACATGTTGGGTACAAAGGCGGGCGCAGAGGCGCGCAGCCTCGTTTGCTGCTGGTGTTCGGGCAGGCGGCTTGTCACCTGGGCATCAGTCGACCGTTTTTTCTGTGGGACAAACTCTTGTGCTGCAGGATTCATATGCGTGTCTCCCCTATATGCGTATGTATACGTCTCCCCCCTACACCCCACTTGAGTCACACCGTTGGTGATGCTATCCAAAAAAAAAAAAAGCAAAAGCAAAAGGAGCATGTTAGATGAAGACGAGGTTGCAGTACGTGTGCACTGCAGTGTCCCTCATACACGCACGCACATACACACGAATATGCACGTTGGTGGTGGGGAAGAGGGGATAGACACACCCGTGGCGAAATCGGAGAGACTGTCACCCACTCACTGATTCATTCCCTCCACGTGTTGGGGTGCGTTTGTCTCCTCCTCAGCCGAGTGAGGAGATTAAACAAACCCACGAGACAAAATCCTCGCGCTTTGCGCCATTTAATAAACAAACAACTAAGGGAAGAGAACAAAGGAGCTGGAAAAGAAAAAGTCGTGTGTTGGCAACGTGACGCGGTGTGCAACCAGTCACCTGATCTGCGTATCACCCTCCGACCAGCCGGCACGCCTCTCACATGTCCATCACAACGCCGTCAATGACGATGGGTGCATCTTTTGGACGACTAGCACGCCGCAACGCCCGTTGCAAACGCGCAACGTCATCCCGCATCTTATCCGCAAACTCCATCAGGTCCATCTCGCCCGTACGTAGACGCTGCAGGAACGGTTGCACCTGCTCGAGGAATCGAAGCCCGTCGTCACGCAACACCCCATCAAGTTCGTCGCTCCCACAACATCGCACCAGCTCTTCTACGACAAGAAGAAACAGCGCCGCGTCCAGCTCCTCGTCTTCCTCTTCTTCCTCGTCCTCTTCTTCTTCTTCCTCGTCATAATTATTCTCCAAAGCATCATTATCCGCAGCGTTATCATCAACGCCACTATAACCAGAAACAGCGTTGCCGCCATCTTCTTCCAATTGCTTACACTCCGGCTCTTTCCCTTCATTACCATCATCGAGACCTTGCAGTTGACGCTCATCCACCGTCAGTGTGTATCCATCGACTGCGATTGCACGCACGAGCCCATTATCGTCGAGCACCAACCGGGGATCATCGGCACCATCAACGACAATGTCTTCTTTTGCTTCATCCCGGAATCGCTTACGAGAGTGCAGCAGTTTCCCCGCCTCCTCTGCACACAGGTGTCTACGCAATGGCCGCTCAATCCCACTGTTTGTTCGGAGCGGCAGTGCGTCAACAACCTTGACACGACAACGTCCAGTCCGCATTGGCACCTCCACTCTTTTGTTCGTCTCCCCTACTGTGTCCTCCGTGAAGAGCGGCATGTGATCAGCAGTTTCATGCTCACCCGCCCCCTGACGTGCCGCCTCCTCCGCCTCGTGCTGCATCGCACAGAGCTCCTCCTCCGACACGTTCAGAGCTGCAGCCTCCACAACAATGGCGTCGCCGCCCTCACGTAGAATACTCTTCACCCTTTTTCCCTCTTTCCTTTCATCATCATTTCCACTCTCGTCACCGTTGCCACCACCACCATCATCATCATCATCATCATCATCATCATCATCGCTACTGTACAAAAACACCAGTTTGGTGCGTCGAGGTGGTTGTGGGTCTGGCGGCGGCTCGCCGTCGTGCACGACCTCTAGGAGGTCACCCGCTGTGACACCATCCATGGCCGTGTCAAGGAGCGAATGGTCACTGCCGTTCATTCTTTTCTTGGCCGGATATGAATGTATGAATAAAAGCGTATGTGTGTGTGTGAGGGAAAGGGGTAAATAAAACGAGGCGAGGGGAGGAGAAAAGGGGTGCATCAACTGAAGTCTAAAGTGTGAAAAATTCGCAGTGGTAGAAATGCAGCAGGTTGGTGTACGTTCGTATTCATGTCTCCTCTTTGCAGCGTGGCGGCACGCATGCCAGACAGGCGTACCGCAGGTGCAATCCCCTCACCTCACGCTTCTAACTATCAAATGTTATAGAAGGCCCTGCTGTCACACCCCCGCCACCACGATGAGAGGCAGTCAAGCCGCTACTGCCGCCTCTATTGACACCATGCTTGCTATTCAGCGCTACCACACTACCATGAATGCGTTCAGCAAGTTCGTAAAATGGTTTGGCCGCCTCCAGCGTGCCGTCACCACGCAATGCGGGCGGGTACCCATCATCTGTGTCTTTCATGATGCGCTGCACGAATGGTACCTCCCCTAGAAACGATACCCCCAACTCCTCCGCGGTCACCTTGACACCCCCCTCGCCAAACAGATAGTGTCGTGTGCTGCACTGATCACACAAAAAGTAGCTCATGTTTTCTACGATGCCAAGGATAGGGACGTTGACCGCGGCAAACATGTCGATTCCACGTCGGACATCCACCAACGCAACCTTTTGCGGGGTCGAAACGATTACAGCACCTGTCAGAACCACCTCCTGTGTGATTGTCAGGTGCACATCGTTTGTTCCTGGTGGCATGTCAATGACAAGATAGTCCAGCTCGTCCCAATCGGTTTGGAAGAGCAGCGCTCGTACGTACTTGTTCACCATCGGTCCACGTACCGCGATAGCCTCGTCATACGGCACCACAAGACCCATGCTCATGACTTTCACACCGAAGTTCATTGGCGGCGCAAAACGGTCACTTCCAGCCACACGATACGTCTCCACTTGCGAAGTGTCGACGCCCATCATAGTTGGTATAGACGGCCCCGTGATATCGGCATCAATGATTCCGACGCTATGCCCCATGTTTTTCAGGGCGAGCGCCACATTGACGGAACAGGTGGATTTGCCCACGCCACCCTTGGCGCTACACAATGTGATGACATGTTTGATGCCAGGTATCGCTACACGTGAAAAGTTCATTCACTCGCCGCCCCTCAAGCAACGAAAAAAAAAAAAAAGGCACGCCCACTCTCTCTTCTCTCTTCCCCCCGCTACCCTCCTCTTCCACAGCGCCACTTCGGAAGAAAGGTCAAATAAAGGCAGAGGGAAATGCACGAAAAGGCTGCAGAGCACCTCGACAGAGAAAAAAAAAGGAGGCAGACAACACAGAAGTGTGCCTGGGCAGAAAAGGGCGGGGGGGGAAAGGCTGGAAGCAACTCAAAACTGCTTTTTTATTTGTTTTTGTTGCTCTAGTCCTAGCAGAATGAAAAACAAAAAATAAAATAAAATAAGGAAACTCATGCCTCTTTCTCCTGCACACGCATTTTGCCCTGCTGCACATTCATCCCTCCAGAAGCATTTTCTTCTTAGCGGAGTTTTGTGAAACCGATGTTCTCTGCGTTCTCACGGAAGCACTGGCGACATACGTTGAGCTCATACTTGCGAATAATTGCCTTCTGGTTAGAGCAGATCACGCAGTGGCGAGCGCCTTTGCCCATGCCGATCTTCTGCCTGGAGCGCCATTGGTCGAGGTGGCCCATTCTGCTTACTTCTTTGCAGGAGAACTACGAATCGTAAAACAAACCCAAGAAAAAACAAAGAAAAAAAATGAAGACGCACATCGTCAGAAGAATGAAAAGAGTAATGGGGAATTACAGCACCCCATATAATCCTCCTTGGTTGCGTATCTTGCCCCAACTATTGACCAGAGAGTGGCTGCCATCAGCAGCAGCAGAATCCAACGTTACCGTTCATGTCGTGGAGTCAATGGTGTCTATTCACGAGAAACACATCGGTGATTGATACGAGAACGACCCGACCGAAGAAGATTCGCAGTTCAACGGTGACTTTCAGAGGCACCACGAAGGCAGGCCATGAAGAAGAAAGAAGAAAAGATTTCATCCCATGCCACGGAAAAGTCACAGGGTGTGCAGAGCATCTTTCTTCACTCCCGGATTGCTGAGTCCTTCGGTCCTTCACATTGCCCATTTTGTGGAAAAAGAAAAAAAAAACAATGGCGCATTCAACATGCCGCGAGTTCATTGGCCACTACACGCGACACACTGCCAAAGACGTGCTCCATCGTGTGTAGAGGAGGCTTGCATATTAGTGCCACGTGGGACAGTTTGTGCGCACTGCGCTGCGCCTGTTTTCTCAACGCCGCATCATCAGTTTTCTCGGCAAAACGACGGAGGTCCACAACGATGGAATCAAATACCCCTGCGCCTTGCAGTAAGGTCTTAACGATGCGCCGCTCCACTGGATATCGATCATGTGGCCATTCACTGGCGCAGAGATCAGCTAGGCGCTTTCGCTTGGTGTACATCTCATCTTGATTGAAGATGCAGAAGGCAGCCTCCTCCTCCTCCTCCTCCCCCTGCACTGCCATCCGCGTCAACCCACGTTGAGTTGGCTTCAGCATAAAACTAGAGCTCATCAAAGGGACGAGAAGGTCATTTGCACTTGAAACCAGCAGGCGCCGCTCAAACGCCGCAAGGCACGCCAAGTGCTCAGCGGAAAGCAGACGCTCTGTAAGAGTGTTCGACTGAAGGAACATGTCGTGGTAAGCAGTGGAGTACAAACGACCAATTAAACGACCAGCATACGATCGTATGAAGGCATCCATTTGTCGCGTTCCAGCGTGTGGTGTCGCAATAGAGCAGAACATCTTCCACTCCACCTGTAGCCACTCCTCTCTGCGTCGAATTTCCCGGAAAAGTAGTGGGAGTGCCGAACGAACAATCAACCCGCCCATTGAGTGCGCCACAAAGGCCAGCTGCACCGTAGCTCTCTGCTCACCCACGCGGACGCCGCACGGCGTCTCTCCCGCAGACACCAATATTGAAGATGATGATGAAGTGCAAAGGCCACTGATCATCTGAAGTACATTATTCGCGAGACGCTCCCCGCAGACCTCCACACCATCATCCGTACGGAATCCCTCATTCACGCGTGGCACCCAGATGGTGGGCGGGGTGTCGAGCGCCTGCAGACATCGCGCAAGGCACCACATGTCACGGTGCGTGCCGTGTGAGCCATGCTGCAAAACCACGATGCGATGCCTCATGTTCACTGCACTAGACGTTCGCCAATCCTTCGTATATGTATATTCGCTTTTGTCTCAAAACCCTCGGATCGCCTACACGACGATGAAAATAACCAAGAATTGTGATAGCACAGACACTTTTCTTCTTTTGTCTTAAAGAACAGTACGGGAAGTGGGGAGCTAATAAAGAAGAAATTTTAACAGAAAAATAGGGAATTTTTGAGGGAAATGGAATAAAATATAGAAGTAAACACCAGTGAAGAGCAATCATGTGAACATGAAACACACGACACGCGCCGCATTTCAGGCAACCATACAAACCCTTTTCATTCCGTTTTGCATATGTATATATATATATATATATATATATATATATATATATATATATATACTTACTGTTCCTGCACCGTCAAACATTCTCTCTGTCGCCACAATCTTACGATTTACACCCCGCTTATTTTTGCAGTTCGAGCGAGTACGTTATGCCTCTGCTGGTTTCCAAGACATTCCACCTCTCCCTCACTGCTATCACCACCACAGTCAAGAGCAGCACGAGGAGCCTCATCATGCCTCATTCACCCTCGACGGATCAGCTGCCAATCACCGAGTCCGTTCCATCTGACTCTACGAGGCACTGCGGACCCACAGTGCAGTTCACCACCCGCACTCCTGGATTCACCATTGCTGAAGAACCAATAATAGAATTTACAATGATGGCACCCGCGCCTATCTCCGTGTTGTCTAAAATGACACTATTTGTAATGCGCACATTTACGCCAAGGGTCACATTGCTTCCAATAACGCTGCGGGTAATGTAGGCGTTGCCTGTTGGCACAGAGCGGAGAAAACTGCATTTGATCTGAATCTGCCGCGCCCCGTCCTTTTCTTGCAAGGTGAATGGTGAATCCAGAAGCAAGCTGCTAAGTGCTAGTGCACTGGCAGGCAACGGTTCGGGCACCGGTGCGGTTCCAGGCAATTTCTTCTCCGTCTGTTTTCTCTGGTCTTGCTGCTGCTGATGGGTGTTACTACCGTTCCCTGGCACCTCATTAAGACCCAGTAGCTCACATTTTGCCGTCAAAATCTCGTGATTCACAGCTAGAAAATCATCTCGCGTTTGAACCCGGTATGCACGCATAGGCTCATCCGGATGCTCCTCATATATCGTGCAATACACAAGTAGATTATCCGCCTCTACAGGCAGCACAGGTCCAGGAGACGCGTTGAGAAACGGCACGGAGGAGTCACCCTCAAACAACCAGTGTTTCGGAATAGCAAAGTTGATCTTATTTTCTGGCCGATGGAAAATTCCATGCTCGGCGTTCACCGTGGTGTGTTGGCTTCGCGCCAAGAAGGGGATACTATCGCGTTGCACTGTCATACCCTCTCCCGCAGACTCTGCAATGGTATGTAGCACCCAATGACGCACTAGGTAGGTGTGTGTGTCGAATGTGTCCACGCTAAACGTGAGGTTCGGACGTCGGGCTGCGAAACCAAGACTGATGCGGGGAGTTGGACTGTCCTCGTATGGACAGATGAAATGCAGCCGGTGATGATGAACACATGTGTGGTCTGTTGAAGCTGCCGCGTCCTCACATGCCTTCTCGCTCCCTACATCTATGCCGTCCTTTTCCCTCTCCTCGTATGCGATACACGTGTGGGTGTACGTATATAACTTTGCAGCGGATGTGCCACCTCTTCCCCCAGCGGATGGGTTTGTCACTGGTGTCGATGTCGATGGACGCGCATTCGGGAGTGGACGAAAAAGGAGAACCGAAACTGACGCGACGGAACAATAGAAGTTTTGGATAAAAATCTCTAAATTTATTCCGGGTAGAAGTGTGTCACAGCTGAGCAGCAGCGCATCACGTGGCTGACCTGACTTCTCCGGCCTCAACGCGTCCTTGTGCTTGAGGTACGCCTTCACAACGTCGCATGTGGTGGAGGGCATCCCGTTTGGCATGAGAGGCACCAAAACAAAGACAAACTCAACAAAGGGAAATTCACGGCAGAGATAACTTTGTAGTGCGGCATAGTCCTCGTTGACACAGACAAAGAATGTGCGGCAACCAGCAGTGATCCATGGACAGAGGCAGTACCAGATCATGGGACGGTTACAGATGCAGAGCATTGGTTTGGGTTCATTGTCGCATAGCGGAGTGAGCCCTGGCGCCGTCCCTCCAGCAAACACAACCACATCAAACAGAAGCGAAACTGCCACTGACGGATGTGCAACACAGACGTTGCTTGGCATGTCCCCCGACTCCCTGTGTTTCTGCCTCCTTCCTTCGTTCTCTCCTTTCGTACTTTCTCTCTCTCTTTATTTTTTTTTTTCTCTCTCCACGTTTCGTTTTACTCGCCACTCGCAGCTGCTCTCTCTACACTCATCTGGCACCACGTTGGTAAATATGTTGTGTTTGATTGGGTATTAAGAGCAGAAAAGGAGCAAAAAAAAAAAAAGGGGGAGGTCACAAAATGTTGGCGTGCATAAGTCTTCATTCACCCTCAGATCCACTTACCAATTAAGTCGGCGCTGCTGGGGACATCTCTCCATCACCCCCACCCACGTGCATACAGACGCACACCACATCGGTACAGAATAACAACATCAAGATCATCATCATCATCATCAACCGCGCGTAGCAGGACGTGGGTAGGTACTGCTATGATTCCACCTCTCTCCCAGTCATGCCAAGCCGCCGTCCGCATATTTCTTTCCATTGATCCGCCCACGCCTTCTATCGATGCATAGGCGCCCCTCCCTTATTTTGCGCTTTGACTCCTCCTTCTCCTTCTCTGGTGTCTCCCACACCGCACCTACTCATCCCTCATCTCCTCCATTCGCTGCAGTCAACCGGGGGGGAGGAAGCGACAAGAAGAGTCATCGTAAGGAAGAAAAGCAAAGGTAGGAGAAAAAGAGAAGCAAAGATACTACTTTTTTTTTCTTAATTTAATTAATACAGATTATCGCACTCCCGATTCCTCTTCCTCCGACTCCTCTTCTTCACACGCGGTATCACCACAAAATCGCGTGTAGCACTTTCTTCTGCATGTGCATATCTTGCTCTCCTTCACGTTTCCTATGTGTGCCTGTGTGCACGAAAAAAACGCCATATACTCTGCCCCTCCCTTCAATGTCCTTCACTGTCCCGTACCGTTCACCTCTTTTGATTTCCCATACCCTCTACAAGCTTGCCTACCTCCGCTCTGGTTGGCGGTCGTAGAACTCGTTACGTGTCTTCACGTCAATCTTGTTGAGCAGCGTCTTGGGGAAGGTGCGGAGAAGCTGCCAGCAGAGGTCAAGACTTTGAAACACATCGCGAGACTCGTAGAACCCCTGGCAAATGAACTTCTTCTCAAACTTCTCAAGGAACTCCAGATGTAGGAGGTCTTCGCTGCTTAATGCCTCCTCACCGACGACAGCTTTCATCGCCAAGATGTCACGACTGATCGCATACGCAGCGTACATTTGATTGCTCACGCCGCTATGATCTTTTCGGGTCATACCCTCCCCAATCGCGTTCTTCATCAGTCGGCTCAGAGACGGTAGAATGTTGATAGGGGGGTAGAGCTGACGATTGTGGAGTTGGCGATCCACGTATATCTGGCCTTCAGTGATATAACCAGTGAGATCTGGAATGGGATGTGTGATATCGTCGTTTGGCATTGTGAGAATGGGAATCTGCGTGATGGAACCCGCACGGCCAAGAACACGACCAGCGCGCTCGTATATGTATGCTAGGTCTGTGTACATGTAACCAGGGAAGCCGCGACGCCCTGGCACCTCCTCGCGTGCTGCGGAGACCTCTCGAAGAGCATCAGCGTAAGAACTCATGTCGGTGAGAATCACGAGCACATGTTTTCCGCAGTCGTAGGCGAGATACTCTGCTGTGGTAAGGGCAAGACGCGGCGTCACGATTCGCTCGATGGTGGGGTCGTTAGCCAAGTTCAGGAAGAGCACCGTCTTTTCCATAGAGCCGTTCTCCTCAAACTCGGTGCGGAAAAATCGTGCAGTCTCTTGATTCACGCCCATGGCCGCAAACACAATGCAGAAGTCCTCCTCTTCCCCCTCTTTCCGCACCAAACCGGCCTGTCGCACGATCTGCGCAGCAATCTCGTTATGCGGAAGACCAGCACCAGAGAAGAGCGGGATCTTCTGCCCGCGGGAAATGGAAGTCATAACGTCAATAGACGATATGCCGGTCTGAATCATCTCTTCCGGGTACACACGCGCACGAGGGTTGATAGGAATGCCCTGAATGTCACGGTACTGCTCTGGGAGCACTGGAGGGCCATTGTCGATAGGGATGCCGGAGCCATTGAAGACACGACCTAACATGTCCTCGCTGACGCCAAGCTCCATCACCTTCCCTGTGAATTCGCACCTGGAGCGAACCACATCTATGCCGGATGTACCCTCAAAGACTTGCACGACGGCCTTATTTCCATCCACCTCCAGCACCTGACCGCGACGTCGTGTACCATCAGCCAATTCGATATTTACAATCTCGGCAAATTTTGGCAGTCGCACATCACCCAAGATGACAAGGGGGCCGTTGACCGCACGGATAGTTGTGTACTCGAGGCGTGGCTTGAGGGAGTAACCCTTTTCCAGCTGCCTGATGTGCTCCTTGAGTAGCTCCTGCTTGGAGAGCATACGCACTTCCTCTGCTTCATGCCCCCCCATTGTGTGCGTATCCGCCTGTCTATCTGCCTGTGGTTGTTCTGGTGGTGGTGGTGGTGGTGGTTGCCGCCTCCCCCTCTTCCTCGCCTCACTTGACTAAAGATGTATATGTATCTCCTTCTCTCTCTCTCTCACTCTCTCTCTCTCGGTGTGTGTCTGTGTGTTTATTTGTTTGTCTTGTATCTTCTCCTTGAAGGCCACCTCCTGCAGCCACAGCGCGCCAGCAAGATGAATCCACCCTTTCCCGCCCCCACCCCGATGCAAGGCAGCCACCGCACACACAAACAGACAGACAGAGAGAGAGAGAAATGGAGGTTGAAGGAGGAAGGAGGAAGAGGAGGTGTACAAACGCATACGCACAGAAACCGATAAACAGAGGCAGAATAAACGAGAAACGAAGAGACACACAACCAGTGGAAAAAAAAAAAAACAATCCACAAGACAGATGAAGGGAGACATGCAGGCAGAAAAAAATATGTATATAGGTGTATATACATATATGCACAGTTTGGATACGCATCCAGCATACATTCCCACCCCCTCATCACATTGTTCAAGTGGGTTGGTAATCCCCTTTTGCTTCACTTCTCAACTCATAGAAAAAAAAAAGATATTTTCTTCGTACGGCTGTTGTATTACTCCACTCCTCTCCCCTGTTCCATGAACTCCCTTCACTCCGTTCTCGTCCTCTGGTCTTCCTTCCCAGCGCCCCCGCTGCTCTCGATGCTCCTTCACCATAAATACACGTCCCTTCGTCTGGGGAAGGGTTAGGGAAAATGCAACAACACATGCATGTAGATATGTAAGCATACATACACTCCTGCTGTTGTCTCTGTAGAATTCCTTTACTCCTCACGTTTCCTTGTGCTATCATCCATCTCCGTTATCCATCCTCCATTACACACGGGTCACCTCTCAGGCGTCATCCACCACTGACTGTTTATTTATTTGGTAGTTTGCGTCTAGTATGCCGTCTGCACCATGACCGCATCCCACCAAACTTCATGCCTAACACACTTTGTTCCTCTTGTTGCTGCTGCACCTGTTTTTCTTACACTCTTTTCTCTTGTTTTTCAGCTCCCCCTTCACTGCCATCGGCGCGTGCATTTCGCTCTGTCCCCTCCTCCTCTTCCTGCTCACCGCACACAAATGCTCATCTTTTTTTTTCCCTCTCTCTCGCTCTCTGTTCATTCTATCTTTACTTTCCGTTTTTTTTTCTCCTCCCGTGCGTGTGCGTCCTCTCACACCTGCTTCTTTCCTTCCCCATTCATTCATCTCTCTCCGTGTCATTGTCCCTCCACTTTCTTTGTGTCTACTTTAATTTAGTTTCTTTTTTGTTTCTTCGTGCACTGTCGCTGCTGTTATTTTTCCGCTTCTTCTCCCCCCCACCACCACCGCCTTTTCTTTTTTTTTGTTTGTTTGGTTGCACCATCGGGTACTGCCACTTCTGCCTCCCACCATCCCGGCCGCCGTAAGTTTTACGCGAGGTCAAGGACCATGCGGCTTGGGTCCTCGATGAGGTTCTTTACCTTCACCAGGAACGTCACCGCGTCGCTGCCGTCAATCAGCCGGTGGTCGTATGTCAACGCAACGGCCATCACGTCACGTATTTTGATTTCGTTTCCAACCACCCATGGCTTTTTCTTCGTCGCGTGCATACCAAGAATGGCACTTTGTGGGGGATTGATGATGGGTGTTCCCATCCACGAACCAAAGACGCCGCCGTTGCTGATGGTAAATGTGCCACCCGTCATCTCCACCATCGTCAGTTTGTTTACCCTCGCACGCTCGCCGAAGTCAGCAATCTGTTTCTCAATCTGCGCGAAGTCCGACTTCTGGACGTCGCGCAGCACAGGGACAACAAGGCCCCGCGGGGTTGATACGGCGATGCTGATGTCTACGTAGTCGTGGTAGTCAATACTCTCCGCGCCAAAGGAGGCGTTGACGATTGGAACATCCTGCAGGGCAATCGCACAGGCCTTCACAAATGGCGACATGAAGCCAAGCTTCACGTTGTGCTTTTTGAAAAATTCGTCCTTGTACCGGTTACGCATCTCAATAAGTGGCGTCATGTCAATCTCATTGAAAGTTGTAAGCATTGCACACGTATTTTGACTCGCCTTGAGGCGGTCCGCTATACGTTGACGCATAGATGAAATACGCACACTACGCACACGCGGGTCAGCACCAGTGGCGGTGGCGGCCACAACAGGCGTTGGCCTCGGCGGTGCTGGCGGTGCTGTCGCTGCTGAGGATGACGCGGATGGCGTTGCCGCTGGCTTCGGCTTCGGTGTGGACTCCTTTGGCGGTTCTTCAGCAGCAGCAGCAGCAGCTACCTGCGGGGCCCCCTCCTTCATCATCGACAGTTCCGCACCTACCTCGACAACAGCACCATCCTCGAAGTTGATTTTGGTGATCACGCCGCTTGTCGGAGCGCGTACGTCCACGTTAAGTTTGTCGGATTCAATCTGACAAATGACCTCATCTTCGGCCACGTTGTCGCCCACCTTCTTAGTCCACCCCACAACCTTCCCAGAGGTGATAGACTCTGCGATTGAGGGCACGTTGATGCTGATGCAGAAGCGAGTGGCGAGCCTATGCACTGACCACGCGTTTGCGTGCAGGGTGTAGGTGTTCAAGCGCCGCAGCATGAGATGAGCCTCGCCTTACTTCTTTATCCTCTTTCTTAGTGTTTTTTTTTTCGCGTTCTTGTTTGATTCTCCCACAGCGTTCCTTTCAATATGATTTTGATCCCTTCACTTGAGTGATTTCGGCGTTAAACTAAAAAAAAAAAAAAAAGATGCTGTTGGTGGTAACCATGGAAGAGAAATGCGTGCATCTTTTAGACTTACAAAAGGCGCTCAAAGATGTTCAGCGTTGCCCCTTCTGTAGAATTGAAGCACAGATAAATGTTTGAGTTGTTCAGCCACGCACGAGCCCCAGTAATACCGTGCGTATATCCGGGTCCCAGCGCATCACAGATGCAGCAAAGACAGGCGCCGCACACAGAGCTGCCACCACACCAAACGTTGGTGATGTTTTCATTGCCCATCTGGTGCACACAAACAGAAGTGCCCATGTCTTCACGATGCGTGCTTCAAAAATGGTTAGAAACTTCTCTGGACTCAGATTTCGCTGCAGCTGCCGCTCGATAGGCGAGCTCATAGGGACCCAAAAGAAAAAGCAGAAAGACGTCAGGCAACACAGGAAGACAACTATACCATTCGCCACAATGAGGCCAACCACCTTGTCCTCAATCCAGTGCAGCTGCAGCACCACAAAACATAGAGAGGCGTAAAGCACAGCCTGCGCCACCATCACCCGCTCCATGAGGCGGAGTGTCGAGGAAGATGCCGCGGCCCGCAAAAAAGCATCCAGAAGACCATACCACGCCAGCAGCGGCAGCAGGTAGCAATACTGCTGCAGCGCAGCCACTGCCTCCGGTGTGCACCACCGAAGCGAGAACAACTGCAGCAGAAACACCTCGGCGAGTGGTGGGCCCACCAGCGTCAGCGCTCCCCCAAAGTAGGAGGCCACGCGCAGCATAGAGAGAAGCAGCGCCACCGCATCGCCCACACGCGCCCCGGCGATGTCTCGGCTCCATTTTATAAAACAGGCGTTCTCCCACAAGCGAAACACGAGGCGTGCAATGACGGAGCCGAGACTACTGACCAATTCGTAGTGGCCCATGGCCACAGCGGATCCAAAAGCCACAAGCGCAAAGCGACCCCCCTCCGCCAACACAAGACGCAGACAGGCCCCCCTAAAAAAATGAAAAAACAACACCATCTCCCTTCCCCTTGGCAGTGCATGAGTGGCACGCCATGAAAGGAAACACCATGGCAAGCGCATACGTAACGATACAGGCAACAATAATGGTGACGAAGAAGAACGCTGCGCATCACCCCAGCGTACAATCGCCGCGTGTGCTCGGGCTCGCTGTAGAACAGCACCCACGCTGCCAGTGTCAAGATTCCACAGTCGGAGAAAGTAGCCGACCGTCACGATGGTGTACGCAAATATTCCAGAAGTAAAGCACATGCGCATGGTCCATGAAACTTCATCCAAACCACCGAGCACCCGAACGAACGTTAACGTAACGAGAAGGCGTGTCAAGAGCGCACAGAACTCAGACGCGACAGTAGCATGCACGCAGTCAAACGACTGCGCAAGGCTTATGCAGGGCTCCATTGACAACATAACAACGATGCTCAGCACCAGAAGCAACTCTGGTAGTCCCATCGCCACGACATCTTGAAATTCAACATCACCAGCGGCTGCAGAAACATCAGTGGGGGCAAGCTTACCAACTTGCAAAACCGTTCTCAGCGATGGAAACATGTTGATACCACACCAGGGAAGCACCTCAAACGTCAGCATCACGGCAATTCCCACAAGAACAGAAGTGACAGCGCACTGCATAACCTTCAGGACCATTACACCATTACCCGCACTGTCTATCAATTTGTGCCGTGCGTTTACACTTCGTACAGGCTCCCGTGCAAGAAAGAGAACTGTGTTGAAGTACAGCTGAAACGAGAAGTTGACGCCATTTTCACTTGGTGTCAGTTGGCGCGTTATTACTGCAGACAATAAAAAGGTTACGCACCTTAACACAATATTTAGTGCCACCGCGGATGCCAACTTCCGCTTGAATTCCATCCTACAAGGTATCACTGCTTGTACGGTTGTTATATATGTATATGTATAGGGGTATATCAAAGATCTACCAAGAGGGTAAAATAAACAGTCAATAGAACACACACACGCTCGCGCGCGCACGCAAAGGCACACACGGATACACACAGAAATAAATAAATAAATAAATAAATAATATATGTGGGGAGTAAATATTTAACCGTGCATTGTCATCGAGCGAAAAAAACGTTACTTACTTTCGGCCCTGGTCCTCCTTAGTGCTTCGCGGGTTATCGTCGTTTATCTCACAGCCCTCCTGATCGTAAATAGGGAGAGCCTCTAGCCGTCGTCGAGCAAATGTGAGATACGCGCTGTGGCCTTTTGACACCGTCGCGGTGCGGAACTTGGGGCGAAATGACTGCTCTTGCCACTGCCCCTCCTCCCCCTCCACCTTCCCATCCCGCACCTCTTCGCGGCCACGCTTCTTGTTCACTGGGTTGATGTACCTCGTAATCGCCTCCATCGTGCGAATATCAACGAACTCATGTGGCTCCTGTCGCAGTCTCTGCGCAGTGCGCTGCGTCTGTTCTATACACGGAGAGAAAGTACACAACATACCACCCGGTCGGAGAATATGCAGAACATTGTCAATCGCCAGCCATGGGGCTGGCATATCCAAAAAAACGGCATCTACGTGATGCTTGGGTAGGCCAAAACCGCACTTTGGAGTGGTGTCATCGCAGAACTCCTCCTCCACACCTGCCACCACGCCCTCGTTACCACCATTAGCGTTTTCCTTACCGGGACAATTGTTTCCAACTGAAGTGGAACACACATCGCGCCAGTTGCACGTCACAAGGGAAGCTGGAATCCCGTTTTGGCGGAGCTCTCTACGCGCGTCAAGACAACGGCCTTTATGAAAATCAAACGTGTAAACAATACCGTCTGGAGCCACTGCGTTGGCAAGGGAGTGTGTAAGCGACCCGCTTCCCGTGCCTGCCTCAGCGACCCGACACCCCGGGCCCAAACGCAGATTAAATATGATAACGGCAATATCGGTGTCATAAATAATTTGCGTACGGTGTGGCACAGCCAATGTCCAAAGGTCCGTGCTGTTCTGAAGCACAAACAAGGTGGGAGGTGGATGTGGATCGTCCTTGATATTGCTCCGACCCACAACACAGGTTCCAAGGGGCTGGCCAATGATGTCATCGTGTCGAAACTTTCCCTCCTTGCAGTGCAGCACCTCCCCGCCTTTAAGAAGAACCGGCGTGAAGTTGAGATGCCCGCGGAGGACCAGCACAACATCACCTTCGCGCGCAAAACCTCCCTTTGGAGCTAACATCAAAGCTATCACACAGAAGGAAGAAGGGAAGGGACGCAGAGTGTGAATGCCACAGCACTCCTTCAATTTTCCACCAAAGGAAGAAGGGAAGGGAGGAAATGAAATGATGTCTACATATATATATATATATATATATATCCTCTGCCTGTCTGTGCGTACATGCGTAGCGGCCCTGATCGTGAAAAAAGTAGAAAAAAAGAACATGCGACAACAGCAATTGGTGGGGAATTTCTGTTTTCTGTCATTTTTTTTTTTTTAGTTGTCGCTATTTTTTCACCTGGTGATTATTCCCCACCAGCTGTTTCACGCGACCAATCAAGCGCGCCAAAGACACACGCACACACAGAGAAAGAGTAAAAGAGAGACGCGCAGATAAACCACTGCAAATTCCGCTGGTGCCCTCGATAGATTACATACAGCGCACTTTACGGAGAGGAGAAAAAGAAAGGGCCGTATATGGACTAAGAAGCCATAACAAGATAGGGCCTCTCTTACGACACATATCCCCCTGTTATCATTGGTCCGTCATGTAGCGCCGAAGAGAGGCACTGAAATCGTTGAGATGGGTTGAATGCTCCGCAAATTCAAGGAGAACATGGCTCCATTTTTGCACAAGTCGTATGGGCGATCGCACACGTGTGGGGCTCTTGCGCGAGTGTTTCCCGTGCAGCGCCTTCTTCCCTCCCCCACTTGCAGAATTCTCACGCACATTATGGCGGCCAGAGTGCGAACGATGATGATGGCCGAGGTGGTTTTGCAGTTCCTGCTGCATTTCTTGACTTCGTTGCCGTCCATCTAAAGAAACATCTCTGTCTCTAGTGGTGCGTTGAACAGTCACGTGCCTTGTAAGATGTTCGAGCCGATCACCAAGGGTGCCGACGAGGGTGAGGAGGTGTGGGCTCACAGCATTCCCTTCTGCTCCTACAATGTCACAGCGGTCCTCCCCATGAACGGTGTAGAGCGACCCGCAGGTAGCGTTTCTAACATCACTCTGCCACTCATCACGTGCGGCTCGAAGAGCATCACGACGAGTGTTGAGCGCACACTGTTGCTCGTTTAGGAAGCACAGAGCCTCAGATGAGACAGAAGGAGAGAGTGTTTTATTCCCCTCGTTTGTTAATTTATGCATTATCGCAGCACCAGCATGCGGAAGGGAATAAGTCCCCAGCTGCTGCAGTTGGTGTCCTTGCCCCTGTTGTTGTTTTGAGGTTCCTTCCCTTGCCCCTGATGCGGTTGATGAGGGTAATGGTAACTTATGCTCCTGCAGGGCAAGGGCATCTCCCAGCTTTTTTACCTCTTCCCTCACCGCCTCCAACTCCGCCTCAAGCCTCTGCTCCCGCTCCGCATAGCTTCGCTCTATGGATCTGAGGCGCCGTTGCAGCACCTCCGCCGAGACTCCCACGACTCCTGAGGGTTGCCGTTCTTCCTGCTTCGCCACAACTGTTGCTGCCCGTGATCTTCCTTGCTCCATCGTTCTTTTTGCTGCGAGACACAGCTTCGCCTCCTGACACTCGGCTTCTTTTACTCCTTGTTCATCGATTCCCCTCCTTTCCGTCTGCTCGTATGCCAACATCTCTTTTTCAACCTCCGCAAAAAGTGTGCGGCGCTCGTCCTCGTAGCGTCGAGACATTTGCCTCAACGAGACTTCATGCTCCGCGGCCACCGCCCGCAGTGCTGCGTCCACCGCATCCTGCACTGTTTTACTTAGCATCTCCTGGATTTCTTCAAGAGCTTCCGACTCGAGTTCCGCCTTCCGAATAGCAACCTTCTGGTCGTATACCGCCTTGGCAGATGCATGCTCAGCCAATACCCGGTCACGCCGGCGATTAAAGTCCTCCTCCTCGAATCTCCGCCATGCCTCAGTGGACCGAACAAACACGTTGAATGCGCCCTCCAGTGCCACCTCGATCTGCAACATCTCTGGAGCATCGGCGCGCGTAAGCTCCTCCTCCAACGTGGTGCGAAGAAATGTCTCTATCTCCTGGAATGTTTTTCTCTTTACAGCCAGCGCCGCATCGTTTTCCTCGCGTAGAGTCATTATTGTTTTTCCCTCTCCTTCCAATGCCGAAGTTACGGTCTTCATTGAGGCAGAAGTTGTGGATGAGGCGGAAACAGTAGAAATCTTATTGAGAGGGGATGAAATGAATGGCGTTTTTTGCAACAGTTCCACCTCGGCAAGACGCTTTCGACGCTCTTCTTCAAGCACCTTGAGGCCCTCGGCCTCCTTCTCCTCCCACCAGCGGCGGCGCACTTCATCAAGTTCGTCATCAGCTGGCATGCTGCTGTTGGAGACTTCTCTATGGGAGACGACAGCAGGCCCCTCAATTTCTAAGAGCTCCCCCTGCAGCTGGCTGAGTGTCTTCCTCATGGAGGCATGAAAAGCCGCTTGATCCTCTCTTGATTGTCGCAAAATGACTGCAAGCTCCTCTCGTTGTCTCGTCTTTATGGCTGCGATCTGTGCGTCTTCATCGTTATCGCTGCGCTCATCCACCGTGGCAGCTCCCGCACCCTTGCCCAACCGCACATCTTCTTCGTACTTCTGGCGAAGTTCGAACAATTCTGCCTTGTGTTGTTTCTCGATCTCGTTTCGGAGCTCCAACAGCGTTTCCTGCGCCTTTTGATGCAATGCATCTTTCTTCTTCATAAACTCAGCGCGTGCCTCGGCTCTCAATCGCTCTACTGATAAAGCCGCCTCGGCCTTCATCTGCTTCACCTGGCGCTCAAACTGTTCCTTTTCGATTCTCTCAGCCTTCGCCACTTCGTCAGTAACCTGCCGCTCGTGCTCATCCCGCAGCTGTGAGAGCCGTGTCTGGATATCCGCCTCCTCCCGAAGCACCTGCTCAAGACTAGTCCTCCACTTTTCTTCCAAATCCTGCCGTTGCCGCTTCAGGGACTCTTCCTTTTCCGCTCTCACACGGCTGCGCACCACCTCTCGCTTTCCCTGAAAATCCTCCTGCAGCTTTTTGAGCTCTGCTTCGTGAGAGTTGCGCAAGTTTTTCAGACGCTCATTCATCATATGCTCTGCCTTTTCCTCCTCTAGTTTGAACGACGCCTCGCATTCCTGACGAATCTTCTCCTCCAGAGTCTTCTCTGCTTCTGACATGATCCGACGCTCAGCGCCACCACTACTGCTGCTGGTGGTACTCTGTAGAGGTACTTGGCCAGACCCACCAGTCACCGACCCTTGACGAACCGGTGAAAATAAACTACTCGCAGTCGGCGGAGAGTGCAAAATTGTAGATTTGTGTGCGAATACATCCTCTGCTACTGGGGCACCCACCATCCCCTTCGCCGCACCCAGGATCGGTGAAAAGACACCAGCAGTACTCCCAACTACACCCGCTGGCATGTTTTTCAGAACGTTAACCTGAGTGTATCCGGTGCTGAATTGGGAAGCAGGAAGAAGAGCAGGAGGAGATGTGGAAAGGTAATGTGCTGCTGCTGCTGCTCCTGTTGTTTCAACTGTGCCGCTCTGATGTTCAGAAGTGGTCTCAGATGCCTTCTTCCTCTTCTTCTCCCTCTCATCAAGAAACATCTGGCGGAAAAAGTCATCCATTGGGTGGTTCCACGTGCTCTCGCCCGTCCTGAAGTTAAAGTAATAAATTTCGTCCTCGTTTGCACGACACGGCCTCCAGTCGCTTGGCAGCGGGGCCTTGAGCCCTTCCCGGGCAATGTGAAGAAACTCGTTATCGTCTGGCAGCTTCATCCCCATCCATTCTGCGAATTCCTCGACCTCCTCCTGCGCGGGCTCATAGTTGCTGTCAACGCTATCAGCGAGAACAACGGAAACAGTCCCATCTTCACCAACGAAGGTTTCACCAGGGGCAGGTATCAACACGTGTGACCCACTCTGCATAGTCCACAAATGCGGCGCGGGGCGAAGTGGAGTGAAGGCGCGGGCAGGCCGTTCAGCGAGTCACTAAGTGAGCGCAAACAATGAAATTGAAAGAAGAACGCAATGCAAGAAAAAGAATAATAAAAACAGAAAAAGTTAATACCCCTTCTTTTAGGCAATAAGAGCAACAACGGAGCGCCAGTTACCTTCCACAAACTATCCACCGACGCCGCCACCCAAACACTGCACATATACCATAGTGATTCACCATCATCATCGTCAGTATTATCTCCATCACTCAAATAAATTATGATAATAAATGCATTGCACATGCCTCAGCGGGATATCATCCAGGGGGGGGGGGGGATTTCTTCACCCATATATCATTCCGTAGAACTCTATGCAGTGAACAAATTAGGCTTCTTCCACACCCACACCCACACACAAACACAAGAATGCGCGTATACACAAGCAAGTAAGTACGTATGCATCTATTTTTCCATCTCCCACCCCTCGATTATTTGCGTGTATGCGTGTGTGACGCACCAATGTCTACCGCTTTGTAACATCGGGGTTGTAGTTGGGGTCGAGAAAGATTTTGTTCCCCTCGCCATCCTGCACCTCCACCTCCAGCAAGTTCCCATCCTTCAGCATCTTCTGAATCACGAGGTTCACGTACCGCAGCTCCACCTCCAGCTGGGATTTGTTGAGGGAATGCACCTGCTCCATGTACCAGGTCACCAGCTCCGCGCGAGATGGCGGAGTTGACTCGCCGAGCGATTGAATCCTCGAGACGATACGGTTCACAATACCAAAGTAGTGATCGGCACTGATGACCGCCTTTCGAAGTGCCGTCTCTGGCGCAGTCACTCCGACGGCATACGCTTTCTTTCCTTTTCGCCTCCTCGTGGAAAGTCGCTCACCCTCACTTGTCTGCACTGCGTCCTGTCTCTGCTGCTGCTGTTCCTGTTGTGCCTCAGACCCCTCGATCTTCACGGAGGCCGGGTCGACATCAACCGGTTGCATGATTCCTACAAGCTCCACTTCGGTCATGTCGAGTGTGGAGAGTGACTGGCGCATGAGCTCCAATGCGACCTCTACATGACTTGCCCTCACATCCTCGCTCAAGTACAACTTCGCCGTTGCCTCAGAAAGGCGAACAATACTCTCTAACAGGCGGGTTGTGACACGATACACTTTGCTGCGGTTCGAAAGTGAGTCCTGCAGTCGCATGTCACGGTAAGCAGCGACTATTAAATGTATTGCCTCCTCATGCAAACGTGGGGTCAGAGACCGTGCATAGCGGAGGTATAGTTGAAAATCCTGAGTAGTGAAGGGCGGACGAATGGCACGGTCACCAAATCGGTGCAGGCGCAGAAGCTGATCCGCAATGGCGTAGTCCGCGTCGTCACTCGACTCATCGACAATAACAAACATGAGATCAAAACGCGACATAATCGGGGCTGTCATTGCCACATTCTTCTGGAGCGGTTTGCGGCGGTCGTACTTACCCCCAATTGGATTCATCGCCGCAAGAAGTGACGTCTTTGCACTTAACGTGGCCTTGATTCCCGCTTTCGCTATAGAGATGGTCTGCTGCTCCATTGCCTCGTGAATCGCAACCTGGTCCTTTATGTCCATCTTGTCAAACTCATCAATACAGCACACACCACGGTCACTCAGCATGAGGGCTCCAGCCTCGATAGTGCGATCGCCGGTGTCAGCGTCTCGGGTGACAGTTGCCGTGAGACCGCTTGCAGTGGAAGCCTTCCCACTGGTGTACACCCCGCGTGAGACGTTGTTAGCCACCCACTTTAAGAACTGCGATTTGGCAGTGGATGGGTCACCAACGATGCAGAGATTGATATCGCCACGAAGTCCAATTTTCTCCAGTGTTTTTTTCGACACACCACCTAACATCTGAAGCAAGATGCCCAGCTTGACAACGTCATGTTTAAAAATATTCGGTGCAATGCATTCGGTGAGAGCCTTGAGAAGGTTGCAGTGGCCCCGCATCAACTGCACCTTCTGCTGTTCCGCGGGGGTGAGGAGGACCTGTTCCTGACCCGTCGCGCCATCTGTGAAGTCCTTCGTGGCTTCCGTCATCTTCCGATCATCACCATTGACGTCAGTGATTGTGGTAGCGAGAAAACACATGCGGTAATTCAAATCACGTACACCAAGGGCACGCAGCCCAGTCGCACCCTCCATGTCTTGCTGCGCATCCTGATGCGCACGTTGAGCGCCAGTTACCTCCCGTTGCACCTCGCGACGGTTAGCCTGGTTAAACAGCTTGGCTACCTCAGGAACAACAATAGGACAGCCCACCGCAATAATACGATCGCCAGGCTTCGCCACCTCCACGGCATCGTTACGTGCAATAAGTTCCATCGTGCGGGGCATACATCCTGCAGGAATACTATTCGTATCTTCTTGTAGCCGTATTTTCTGCCAATCGCCAAACCTAGTATGTGGATGTGTTGGAACTAGCTGAAAGCGCATCTTGTTTTCACACTGCGGGTTACGGCAAGCAGGTGGTTCTGTGTAGTGAAACTGTTGCACAACTGGCCCGCTCTCTGTCCCGCAGTCATTGCAGCGAAATACGCCCACAATTAGTTCGGGTCGCACCTGCGACGTACGTGTGACCACACCCTTGATCGAGCACAGCTGTCCCACAAGCGACGCGCGCAGCATCCGGATGCTCAGACAGCGTGGCACCCCTGAGAACACCAAACTGGGACTGCACC